>JAUZND010032592.1:7812-22615 GCA_034780555.1 Coelogynopora nodosa
AACATCCATGCATAACATCCATGCACAACATCCATGCTCAACATCCATGCACAACATCCATGCACAACATCCAGGCAAATTAAAAACAGGAAAAATGATCAATAGATTAATTGATTTGGCAAAAGTTATTTTACATATTATGTCGTGTCCGGCTGCCATGTTAGATTGATGCCTTTATTGGACAAAAGAAACATATTTAGCATCGGACTATTATATAACTAAAACTGATATATTAATGATACACATGATGTTTAACTTTGTTGGTGCTTTTTACACAAGTTTTGTTTGTCACAAATTTTCAAAAAAAAATCGAAATTATTGATATGATTGATATTATAATTTGTAAAAGACAATTTTATTTTTATTTTGTATTATAACTCTAGATATCCTATAAAACATAGAAGTAATTATACTTGTACAAATAGTAGTTATGTTAGATTAATTTTTTGTTCATAGTTTATATGTAACTTTCAATTTAATATATGTAATATTCATTATATATAATATATAAATACTAAAACGCATACCACCTAACTATTAACTTAGGTAAACGTTCATTATTTAAAGTGTATTAGGTTAAGGTATTCAAAATAAAACATCTTCAAATCTATTTTGGTACACTACCCACAGCTAATTTAATCTGAATATAGTAATGTAAACAGTTGTACTATATTGTACTTCTCTGATGCACAACGTTTCTAACTATAGTAGCCTATATTATAGTTAGTGAATTATTATTCTCTACGCTTTATTCATCGCATTCATAAACTCATATTCAGCGAGCCAATAATATTGCGAGTGGACTAGTGGGAGTCCAACCCCGGACTAATGGGACTCTTTATATAATTAGATGGCACAGTGTGACTGATGGAGTATTGGAACGAGATGTTGTTGTAACGAGATAGGTGGAGTAGTGAGATACAAAGTTGACATAATTGATTCTAAGTATTGAAAGGGGGAATAAATGACGGTAGAATCTAAGCAATTAGTGTTGGCCTTTCTATGTATTATATGTATATGATATGCATTAAATTATATAGGAATTGATAGTCCTCTAATTTAAAAACAAAAATGCGGCAAGTTGGATATTGTTTATGTCTATGTGAGACACATTGTTTCAGATCAATTATTTTGATTCATTACTACTATGATTAACGAAGGGCATAATCCTTTCTATTATGAAAGCGATACTTAATCTTTCACAATACTTAGGAGGGGAAGGGAAGGGGGGGGTACAACAACCCCCCTCCCCCTCTAACCATAAATTATTCATCTGTTGAAGAGCTATACAGTCGAGCGTGATAAAATGTAAAGCCTGTGAACACAATTTTCTTGCAGTCAGTTTAGCATTACAAACAACTTTCTCCAACACAGCCTTGTCACACGAGGTTACGGAAAATAAATGTTCCATTAAAAAATGAAAAATTGACAATTTTTAATAATTGGCTGTTTCTGTTTTTCCCATTTATTTCTAGAGTCGGTTTTTACACTATACAATCTTCTATATGTGTTTAGTGAAGAAAAAAAAATTAATTATTCATTTTTTAGTCTAGACGGACCGGTCATTGAAAATTCAGAATTCATTTTTGCGAATTAAAAAATCCACCGCAAAAGTTAAATATTTTTAAGAAAAAATATGTTTTGCTGTACACGTCATTTGGGCTATGAAAAAATTAATAATGGCATTTTTTTAAATCATACTTTGTAATAAAGAACAATCATAAGAACAAATAATATAATAAAATAAAACAATCACAAATCATTGTTCGTACCAAGCTGCATACCAACCGGTTATGTTAAAATATCTTAATTGTGATACTTACCTTCAAGAGGATCGGATTTACATGAAATTGTATTCGTTATCATAAAGCATACTATACAACTAGTATGTCAAGTGTACCTGATCTCAAAGGTAAAAATTGTAACGTAGTCCGGACCAGGCCAGATCACGTGACACATAAAAAAATAGGTTATTAATACTGATTCACCTTGTACATAATATGCATATATATAGTTACACCCCGTTCATTTATGCTATTTTAGATCAATTATTTATTCATTTGATTATTATTTTTAATCTATGCATTTGAAATTATGGGAATAGTATAACAAAATATGTTGTGTTAAGGGAAACATGTTTATCTAAACACTTTACATAGTATAAACTGATGTAAACATAGTACTACTTGCAATTCAGTCATCAGTAGGGAGACCTGATGAGAGCTGAATAGCTCGAAACCGGTAGTGCTCTGTCTCTCAGCTGTTTGTACTGGTCCTGCGCTTAGTGCTTACTTATAATTATGTACATAAACATATGAAAGCAAAGGATCCATCCATATTAAAAACCAATAATTTAGATCCATCCAATAATAAAGTGACATTTAAAATAATTATGTTAAGTTTCAGCATATATTTGCTTAATCAAGTTACGATACAATAGCTATATGTTTATGTTGGGTTTAAACCAAAGGGTTTAAAAAAATGAATACAATAACTAACAAAAAGTTTATTTCCGAATGTTAATGTCTGTTCAAGTTTCAAAGCGCAATTTAATAAACATTTGAGACAATTTAAAGTTAAAATTTTTTACATTTAACAAAAAGACATTTTATAACGTCATAATCAAAAAATCGATAATGACAATTATTATTTTTTAAATATCATCACTTTTGTTCTGGAAGACAAGGTAAGTAGGCTTGTACTAAATTTGTATCCGATACATACGAAATGTATATAGAAATAACAATACATGCATTCCAATTGTATATAATAGTTAATCATTTGACATACGCTCTGCTTGCAAATTGTAGTTTTCTTACGTGAAATTATTTAAAGGCACAACAAACTTTTTGTAGCCTAATATTGTATGTCTGTTTCCATGAGAATATCTTCACTTCAATTCAACCGCTCAGTTAAGCACGGGGAAAAGCTAAGTAAAAAATAAATAAATTTATCTGATAATAATAGATTCTTTTATACTCGCCGAATTGCCGTTTAAGATGAAACTATCGGTCGATAAAGCCCAAATGATTCTCTTTAAATGTACGTATTTACGTATTAGAATTATCTCAAGTCAAAGTATTATGATAAAGAAATATGGAATAGAATTTGAACACACACCTTTAGTTTAACATAGAAATATGTATACTTAAATAGTTTAATACCATGCGATTTATGGAGCAAAATATTCCATTTTTTTTTTATTATCGGAAGTATTATTTGGGATAAATAACTCGTGAAAAAAAATGTTTGCCATCTTTGGACAACAACATAACAAGTTTAAAAGAAAACAATAAATAAAACGAAAGTGAATCGAAAAGCGTCGTTAAGTTTTGCACCCTGAAAACAACAATTTCTCTATTATGTATTAGTGTACTTTGTAAATTCACAATTTTAATATAAAGGTTACATTCTTAAATTTATGCATGCGAAATTAAAAAATGTCTAGTTTAAAATTGTTTGTACCACGCAGGATAAGTTAGGGGTCTTTGGGACGACACTTCTTCCTCTAGCGCTTGTTGATTGCTAAAGTACTTAATGATATCTATTGTATGTTGTTAAGCCCTAAATTGTTAAATAGACAGATAAGTAATTAATTAATCCGACAAAACTTTCCAATAGAACTTTGATTTATATTATATGATTAAATGACCCAGGGTTGTGAGTGATAAACACGAGAACCATCATGATGTATACTTCAAAGTTTTGGCATCCTCTAAAAAGTAGTATGTTAGGTTTTCTAATTTATTTATATATAATAGTATAATATTTTATGTAAATAAACCATTCCTAATAATTGTATATATACAATATATACGTATTAATTCAAAATGATTTACTGATATAGCGTATATGCTAATTATTATTAACAACTTTGATAGCGGTGATTAAAGTTTAGAAAACACCCTTAATATTATGTCTTCTCTATAGATGTATATCATTAACAAAATGTGTATATGTATATAAAACATATATACTGTATATTTATATATATAAATTAGTTTAATCTTAAAAAACTAAACAGTCTTTATTTATGAAACATTCTACAAAACACAGTATTTCTATAGAAAGCATCATAAAAAATATTATTATAACAAATTTTAAACAAAAGAACAACATTTGAATAATATATCTGCTTATTGATTACATATTATTTATTATTTTATTTCATTATTTGTTAATAATTAAATATAATTTATTGCATATTACTTTAATGTATTATTATTTTAATGTAATTTTTGTATTTGAAAGAAAAATATGTAAATAAATATTGTCAAAACAAATGAAATAATGGTTCCATAACATTTAAATAAAATATATGTTTTGGCATGTTTCCGAGATATTTAAGCTATTTTAATTGTTGGAAATATGTAGAAACGTATGTTTAGCATGTCTGCTATTTTAAGGGCCCCCTTAAACTATTCCTGTTCAGGGCGTTTTCGTCACACGAAGAAAATGCCCTATATATTCTCAATAATTAAGAAATGCATGTACTCATTTTTAATCAAAATAAAACGAATCTATATACGTAACTTGTCAAGTAACCTAAAGTATTGCCTGTTTTCTTTTTTGCAGTTTGGAAGGCGAAGCGAATCGTGAGATATAGTACGACCAGCCTCCAACTCAGTGACTTACATCCTCCCCTAAATTAGGTTAACTTTCCCCACGGCAAAATTCCCCTTTATACGTCGGGGATTTCCTCTCTCAACCCCCCCTTGCTTATTATAATAGTCTGCCCCTTTTCGTCTCAAAAGCTTCATTATTTAGTCCTTTGCGGTCTTGAAAGTAGCCTATATCACATACATAATATGTTGCTTAGAGCATCTTTTTCAATATTCCATTTCCAGAGAGAGAGAGAGAAAAAACGTAAAACAAGTAAATGTGATTTAGATATAAAGTAAGCTACGTTTACGGTTGGAAAATTTAACAGCAACTGTTTTGGAAATACTGAATGAAAATATAATGAAAATACAAGTATTGCACAAATATTCCGGGATCTTTCCCATTCTAAACAAAACTGGGATATTGATAAAAATATTATTTACTAGAAAACTTCAATTTCGTTATTTAATTTCAATTGTTCTTTGTACGCGTTGTATCTAACCTACATTTCGTCAAAAATATATTCTTCCCAATTATTATTTATTGTGCCCTTGTGCACAATTTATTTACCCTTGTGCATTTTAAAAATAAAAATATATTAACTATGACATCAGGTATTTTTTCTTAGTGCGATTTTTTGACGCAAAAATGTATAAATGTTTGTGTTTTTTAATATCGATAGTCGATTTAGCAGCAATCGGTAGATGAGCATTCTCTTGGAACAATTGAAGGTTTTCCAAAGGTATACGAATTGTTAGGATCCTCAAGAATTGTTCCAAATTTATACGAATCTGAACGTTTCTTTCGGGTCTGGAATTTAATGTGTTGTTATTGAAATAAACAGCCTTCACAGTATAGTGAACCCCCACCCCCCTCCTCCTCTCTCCCCCTTTCCCCTTCCCTATTATTAATAGAAAATTCCATTAAATAAGGAGAAATACACTAAATTAGAGATATTATGTATTTAATTCTTCTTTTGGTCGGCATTCCCTTCACGGGACTGATGCACATAGCTTGCTTGCAAACCGATACAGGGCAACACTTTCGAATCATGATATGGTGATGATCTTCAACACAGCAAACTCTATCCTAGACTATATTTTCCATGTAAGAAACTTTTAAAAGCATACATAAATAGTATTTGAATACAGATATTATTGATTTCATTTGTCTATATGCTAACTGAAATTAACTACAATAAAAAAGCAGCTAATGACATCATACTCTATTTATAGATTACAAAAATATTTTTACAGTATTTTTATTTTTTATATACAGATTATTTTATTATACAATAACCACTTTTGAAATAATATTAATCGGTACATCTTTTTTTTACTCTTGCTGTACAATTCTACATAGCATATATAGGGTAAAAGGGATTTTTGAATTACCGCTCATTCAAGAGTTACATTACTAGTTACTAGTATAGTTTAAATATATGACATCCTTTACTTTTATTTAAGTAGCTTTAAATTATTTTATTGTAATTGCATTTTTGCTTTATTTACTAATAAAGAAACTAAAAGTGTTTCCTCGGCATTAACACCATGCGCAGATTTAGATCGATATATTTAGCACTAACACCAGACTGATTATTTAGCACTAACACCAGACTGATTATTTAGCACTAACACCAGACTGATTATTTAGCACTAACACCAAACTGATTATTTAGCACTAACACCAGACTTATCCAGTTATACTTTTGATACATTTTTCATTGCTGAATATAAATAAATACCGAGCAATAAAATAATTTGACATAATCTATAAAATACAAAAAGTTTACATCAGCTTGATATGAATTTGTCAAAAACACGCTAAATTTTGTTCAAACATTATTTACAATTTTAAAAGAAAAATTATTGATAACAGAAACGTCATAATTTAACTAAAAATGCAGTGTTCTGTGTTTTGAAATACGTTGATTGAAATTAAAAATAAATGACGTAAATTATGATTAAATTTCCCTTTTAATTAACTTAAAAAAATTACCCTTTATTTCTATTGATTATTAATTATATTGCAACGGATAAAGAATATGTATAATGACACTGACAACTGATTATACTTACAACTATTTTTTGTTATTTATTAATAACAAATTCGAAATTTTTTATTGTGTTCGCAAATACTATATACATATATGTGTACATTTTTTGAGTCCTAAAATCCACATTAAGGTTTTATTGATACGATGTATTAATAATATGTGTGTATAATTAAATCTGCGGACTTAACATTTTGTAAATGAAAATACAAAAATATTTTGTTTCATTAAATTATAATATGTTCACTATTTGCGATTTAGATGTCACAAAAAACTTTTTTAATTTATTTTATTAGATGTCGTAAAGTTTGTATTTTTATTATAAAAAGCTAAAACACATGCATTTAAACAAATGAGTTCTTGATAGTAAAATAAGTAGAATTAAATATAATTTGTGAATAAATTTGTGTTGCAAATTTCCATGTGAGTATACACATACTACTGTTAACATATTATTTATTATTTAAAAAAATATGAAAACAAGCATTTGTTGTTAGACGTTTAATTTATTAAAAACTTTATTAACAGAGCTGCTGTATTTACAAGAATGATTGAAGTTCTTGTTCAACACTTTTCGCAGGTCTGTCGACAGTATTGAGCGGTGTGTTCATCGTCACACTTTCCTTCAGTCTTGAAATAAGCGCAATCACCACGGGCGTCCTTGCAGTCACCTATATGATCAATGAATGTTAAAATGTTATTTATGTGATCGAAGCACCCAACAAATTGGTTATAATTATTGTGCTTTCTAATGTACTATATTCATATATAAGTTTAAAAAGTTTAGAATATAAAATGTCCACCTTTGGAATACCGGATGAATGCCATTCAGCATTTCGCCGCTATAAGATCTATTTGCAGTAGATTCCATTTGGTCAAAAATGATTTATTTTCAACCATTTTGTCTCGTTTATGGGAAAGAGAAACATTTAGTCAATAATCCATGTTAGCGTTTACGAATAATACACCTTTTTAAAGTATACATTTATTTTATACACTACCATATGCAACAGTCAAATTAATTTAAAAATAGTTTTTTTTTAAGAATTATGTTTTTTGGAAAATATAACTTGTAGCGCCGCCGAATTTGTATATTTGTTAATAATAATTATTTTAAATTAAAGATGATTTTCTAAATTTAAAAATGCTGTGCATGGTTTCATCTTGAATATAAATATAAATTGATAATTAAATAAACATTAAGTATAGTAAACTCAATGTATAAATCACTTGAAAATTCCATTTTATATCTTATTACTCTATTTCTACACAGAAGTGTTTCATGAAATTGCATAAAAATGCATATTTTAATTTGTATTTTTGTTTTCATAATATATATATATAATCTTCGTTTAAGTCGAATAATGTATGTACTTGTATATTATATTATTTATTTATATATACAGCATACAGCATACCGCCCATACATCGAATCCATGACAGTTGCAGTCATTATATTTTTAATAAACATATCACAATTATAAAGTGTTCAACTACTGTAAAATAAAGAGCATACCTTTTAAACTACATAACATTAATATCTCACATAAAAGCTACAGAAAAGATATGCGTCAATGGCGTTAGTCGATAAGTTATAAAACAATTGTCTAATTTCAGCATGATATTGTGTTCGCTGTATGTATAAACATGTATATATTAAAATCAATGTGACTTACTGCAATCTACAATATGTACATGCTGTTTAACTTATAACAATGTGAATTAAACTTATTTTTATCAATATTCTGAACTACTGAATCGTTACATCAGAAAGATATGAAGTTCAGAACAGAACACCTCTTCTCATTAATTATAAAGCATTCGCGTCATCAAACTCAAATTCAGCCCACGCCATAAAAACCTACATGGGGAATTAATTTTATGTAGAGTAGAATTTCTTGTGATCGTCTTTATTTATAGTTTTGTAATAAAATGTTAACATGTTTTACCTGCGATTCGTCCCTTTAGTTTCAATTTTATTCCAAGCTATTTTTTCTCAATTGAAGAACATTTTTAGTCGCAATTACTTATTGAAAACTTACTCTTATTAAATTATTATTATATATGTTATCATTTCATAGATGTTAGTTTTATGGAGATTATTATGTCTATTAATGCAGTTAATTGTATTTTTATCATTAAACAATTTGTTCAATATTAAATATGTCATTTAAAAATATCAAATTTTGTCATTCTAACTGGTTCACTCACCGCAATATCCGCAGGTCTTCTGGCAAGCATCCTGAAGTTCAGCAAGGGAACAGATCCACTGGAGTTCGGGATCGTTCTTCTCCTCCTTCATGGCGGTCAACTTGCTCTCACATTCGGCGGTATCCTCGCAAGCGCCTCAAATTAAAAGAAAAAACAACGGATAAAAAGTATATATGTAGTAATTATCAGAAAACAAAAACTTTACAGCAACTTACGGGACAGCGCAAAGAGAGCGAAGAGGCAGATAGCGATGAGCTTCATGGTCTGTAATTTAAGATTGATAGTGATATTGTAAACGAGTTATTAAGTGTGAGTGATTTTTGAGCAGTTAAAAATCCGTATTTATATAAATGGATAACAGCTAAACAAATATCCAAAAAGGATCGTACTAATGGATCTATTTCCGTAAATCAACACCACTAATGAATAAACTTCCGCTTTATATCTTCTGGCTTGTTTGATGTCAATATTATACAACAAGGTTTAGGACAAATTACGTATTGACCATATTGAGGCATTTCCTATAATAATATTCAACCATGTTTTAGGCCTAATTCATGATTTCAATACTTAACTTGTTAGTAATCTGCACTTTTCAAGAGCTTCTATTAAACATAATATGCAATTGACTTGTGAAGAAATAGCGAATTACGCAGTGTAGTGATTTGTTCTTAATAATATGTATAGATATTAATAATTGAATACATCAAAAATGTATTCGTAATGTATACTGAAATATAAAATCACAATTTATAATAAAATATTACTTATTAATAATCAGCATGTTTCAATGGCAAACTAGTAAACATCTTTGCTCAAAAAAAGACTGAAATACATCAGAAGGCTATGTATATGATTAACGAAACAAAATAGCGGGCAACAATCAACATAATTTAAAGAAATAATCATTTCAATAGTTTTAAATAAAATATAATAACTTTAACTATTTTTTTTCGATAGTTTTTGTATACGCTGAATGTATATTTGCCGAGATAAATGCAATTCACTGCTCTGTAAGTAATGCTATTGTATACATTATAATAATCGTCTATAATTATCACAGGTAAAAAATACATGACAATATATCAGAGATCATAAAGCCTTTGATTCAGGCCCGCTGGAGAATTTAACTTCGAAAAAATGGGTTCGATTTTCTAGTTTATTAAATTTTTGTTATATTGTCAATTTATTTAAAATTGTTATTCTGTTATTGTTCCCCTGTGTTTTGGTCCCTATTATGTCATATTGATTGTTTATATATCGATTTATTGTCAATATCGGTTATATAGTTCATGAACAGAATTATCTGCAGACCACACCATTAAGGATAACCATATTTAAGTAAGTAGAATTCTCCATGCTGCGCTACGATAATACAATATATAGATGAATTTTGATAGACACAGTAATCGACAGGTAAATCCATCTGCAGACCGACCGGTTTAGGGGTATTTGCCCAGTGATCTGTGAGCGAACCCACCCATCACTAGGCCACACCCTCGCCTGGCAACCACCGTGTCTAACTTGTATTATGCGAAAGGGGCCCTTCAGCGCAACTGCGGTCAAGTTAGACATGGTAGGTTGCCAAGCGAGGATGTGACCTAGTGGTAGGTGGGTTCGCCCACAGTTCGCGAGGTTGGATGTTCGATTCCTACTCTGTACTGATGAGGGGCAAATACCCCGAAACCGGTCTGCAAATAGATTTCCCTGTCGATAAATGTGTATATCAAAATTCATCTATATATTTACATAATTCTTTATTGTGATCATTTCGTTTACCGTATTGTTTTATAATTTTCCTAAAAGTGTACTAGTTTTGACCTACACTCCATTTCAAAAATATGAACACCGCACCAAATATGTTATCAACTCTGTTAAGGACCAACGTTCCACTCAGAACATGTAATTCATTTGTTTTCGCTTTATCTTTCCCGGTTATAGACACGTTGTGTCTTTATGTTTATATATTATGATCATATTATATTAGTATTGTACTGTGCATGTATAGGATAGATCCGCTATAGCTTAATCTTTATTTGTAACGTAGTATAACAAACCTTCGTATTTCACATAGTTTACACATTTTATTGACATTATTATCATAAAATTACATTATATTCCATATTATTAATTACAGATAAAAGCACATTTCACATTCTAGTGAAAGTGACATCCTCTTCTACCGTCAAAACCCGAAGTTTGTGATGTTGGAAATGTGAAACTCGATTAAAACTTGATTAAAACATCCCGTTGAGTGTACTAACCCCGATAACATAACAAAAACTTGCTGTGCTTGTTTTTTTTGTCTCGCTGACGCATTACATACTATCGTGTCATGTTATAAGTGACAAGGGACGCAATGAATCTATTGCTTTTACTTTTGTTTTAGTCTGGATTAGTTGACGTTTAATTGTTACAAATATTTTCTGGAACCGTTGTGTTTTTCTTTTTCTTTTTCCAATTGTGTCCTTCTTCTAATATATTACTGTGTGTTTTTAAATCGTTCTTCTGTTTCTTACATATTTTTAAATAATTCGTTAATCAGTATTTTGCCATTCCAATATTTAGTTATGGTATTTATCAGTCTATTTTAGTCTATTTTTTGATTTATTCATAATAATTACTATAGTTGGTAATATAAATATGATTGTGGTCGTATTTTTCAAAACCTTTTTGCTTCAAGATAAACCTGTATTACTTTTTATTTAATGATTTTGTGGAGAGTTGATATCTGGCGCATGCACTGCCATAAATGTGGGAGAGGTAGCCCAGTCGGTTAAGGCGCTAGTGATTTTGTGTGAAGGTAGCGGATTCGAAACCCAGCAGTGTACCTTATCTCTCCCTGGCAGACAGCTGTGTCCGTCGAGTGTGCGACCTTTGATTGGTTCGTGTTGCATGAAAAAATAATCCCCTTTGTGCGTATGTCACATTGAAAATATAACATAACATTATTATTATTTTTTTTTTTAATGTTCCCGCCTATACAGAGGTATACCAGTTTCATTAAATGCCAAAGAGTACAAGGATATTGCACCCCCTTCCCCATTTCAAAAATTCTGATTTCAGGAACATTATCAATCAGTCATGCAAGAGAAAACTAGTGTCGGGATTGACAGACTTTTGAATACACCATGTTGGGGCAACTGAGTCAACTATTTTTGTTTGAAGGAGAAATCTTGCCATTAAATGATCATCCAAGTCTCAAGTACAAATATAATATGTGGCGCCCTACATCATGAATAAAAGTATTATTTAAGTTTATCATCTTTTACTATATTTTTGCAGCTTGAAAAATGGACAGTAAGATACTCGAAAGATATAGATATATACGGATGTAAATGTATTTATAATTACAGCAAACATACAAATTTCTAAATCGAAGTATAATTATATATTTTTTTGTAAATTTGATGTAAATTAAAATTAGATACATGTTTTCTTCCATGCGCTATTGTAACTACCATGACGAAATATCAGTCCCCATTGTGTTACTTCAAATATGATAATTGATAATTGGGACACAAGTTATAGGCCCTACATACGGTGTATACATAATGTAGGAAGTAAGTAAAATGTATTTGGAACAAAATATTACATACTGCAATTAGGATAAAGCTTTAGATATTTCAATCTTTTACAATACACACATATAATTGAATTGTGAAGACGATGACATTAATTTGAATTTGATTACTTTTAAATGTTTTACAATAATCGATGATTACAAAATAATTGTTAGATAACATTATAAAGTATATTTTAACAATATCGTTAGGTCTTTTGTTCATTCTTAAGGGGTGGAGTGTTTTTAATTTCGCGATATATAGGTCTTCATAAAAAGGGGATCGTTTACATTCCAGTTTGTAATTATTATTTAAAATAATGATGGCGTATCCGTTATGATTTGTGTGTTTATAATGTTTTGCAGTTTCATAGAAAAATTCTACGAAACTGCAGAATTAAATTATTATTTTGTAATCATCAATCACTATATTTTCTATTATTGTAAAATATTTAAAAACATTAATTTCAAGGTTATGTAATTTACCTGGCTTCACAGATAAATATTAATTTATTGAAAAAGATTAAAAAATCGAAAACTTTACTATAATTATATAATATTTTGTTCCAAATTCATTTTACAGACTTCTTATACTTTATATATATATATATTTATATAAAGTTATAAACTTAAATAAATATATACTTACTCTAAATATGTAATAAATAACATTTTAGATTATATATACAGTATATTCATTACATTTTATTTATACACAATACATTATTATTTATTATTTATCAATTTTAGGATTTATTGGATTCATTTGATTTCATTACTTTAGTATCGAAAACAAATATTTTGAATTTGAAAGTCTATACTTTATCATTTATGTTATGCTTGCATGTTTGATTTATACTTGGTTTATATTGTAGTAGATGTTAGTTGCAAAAGAACATCGTTTATGATACACTGCAATGAAATTTATATAATTATATTGTTAGGATTTTTATTTAATTATAATAATTTGTTTAATGCTTTGTAAATTACTAAAATACTTAAATTTAAATTATTGTAATGCGGAGGTCATGGTATGGTATATATTAAAATAAAAATCAACTTTCATTATTCAAATTTTTTTCAAAATATTAAATAACCAAATAATTATACTTTCAGAATTGTTACTGGAATTCCACTAGTGCAACATTTAAAAAAACAACACAATTTTAAAAGTTTCACTTAATTAAAATGTAAATAAAAATATAAAGAGATACAATATTAAAAGTACCAAACAATTAGATAAAATATGAGTATTTCCATTCAAAACAATACTTCCTAATATTCCAAATAAGTATGTCGATAAATGTTCTACGGACATAAATTTGTTCCAATTTTAGTTACATTCAAAAGAAAATTGTAATTCTTAGATAATTTATATAATAACAGACAGCGTTTTTAATTCAATACAAATATAGACCAAAGTGCATTCTTGATGCAACAAAAGCTAAAACATGTTTCTAACTTTATTGAAAGTGAGTCAAGATCATAAATAAATCCGGAAACCAAATTTAATCAACTTAATGAGCAACAAACAATGACCACTTCTGAAACGGAAGTCGAAGAGTATTTGCCATTTACTATTATATGAATGTTCATGAACAACACTATAGTAATTTGACAATACCGAAACAAACATGATTGGGTATAAATAGAGACCTCCAATATGAATCAAGCCATTCACAACAAGGTTAATTATTGTTAATATAATTTTTGCAAATTCAAATTTCCGACCATGAAGCTCATCGCCATCTGCCTCTTCGCTCTCTTTGCTCTGTCCCGTAAGTTGCTCATTGATGACTCTCGATAATAATATTAATCAGATAGTAAATGATTCTAATGTGCTCAAATTAATGGGTTAAATGTTAATATAATCATTTCAGGCGCTTGCGAGGATACCGCCGAGTGTGAGAGCAAGTTGACCGCCCTGAAGGAGGAGAAGAACGATCCCGAACTCCAGTGGATCTGTTCTCTTGCTGAACTTCAGGATGCTTGCCAGAAGACCTGCGGATATTGCGGTGAGTGAACTAATTTGTTGAAAAAAGTGTTTTTTCAATATGGAAGCAATAATAAATACTACAGTTTTGAGCTAAAAGTAGTATGGAAGGTCGATTCTCACGTCACCACCCCCCCGAAACCGAAACCGAAACTAAATCTAAAAATAGAAATGAGTCATCCCCCTTCCACAAATGTAAAATGATTTTGAATTTTTGCGCCAAAATTTTTTGAAAATTTTTCAGCCAATCAGAATCGAGTATTTGATTTTTAGTTACTATGGCATCTTATTGGCCGATTCTTAAGCTCCTAAATCCCTAAACTCCTAAATCCCTAAACTCCTAAATCCCTAAACTCCTAAATCCCTAAACTCTTAAATCCCT
>JAUZND010032603.1:0-22614 GCA_034780555.1 Coelogynopora nodosa
TTCATCTTTATTTGTGAATATATCAGTTTGGAAAATGTTATTGTTTGCTATTTTTTTAGCACGTCTAGGCAGTCTTGCTGCAGCCATAGTTAGCACAGTAGTGAATGAAATCAAAGATAACTTCCGATATCTTGCAGTATGTAACGAAAGTCGTTTAGTCCTAACTATAATTCTTATTATTCTTTATCAAAGAATGCAGCATACATATACACATACAGGCAATCTATTGGTTGCTTTATCGATTTTAAATCGATAAAGCAACCAAAAGTTTGCCTGTATGTGTCAGTTACTATATGTTGTCTGTAACCAAAGACTTTAAAATATAATTTAAAGTCTATGTCTGTAACAGACAGCCATAGAGATCGAACAATACTTACCATATTATTACCATTTAAACTAATAATTATAGTATGTCAGTCTGTCTGTCTCTGTCATGCATATGCGTGTCAACGTAAAATAATTGTATTATATTGTTGTTTGATATATAATAAATGTATCATATGCATCCTCGCTCTATCGTATAATACCTGTATATTATAATAACAAGTTATGTAGAATTAAAAAAATAGAAACTACTATATAAAGTGTGGGGTCATATAGGACCCCAAAGTAAAACTCCTAGATATTTCATTGCCGTAAACTAACCGTTAACTGATTACAAATAATAACAATTGAACTCATGCTTATTTTGGGTTCCCTTGTATATATTAGTAGTTTTACAAAAAAGTATATATTTATTGTGACTTCTTTTTTACTGTCTATTTAACTATTTTCATTAAAAAAGTAAGGAAGGTCCATTTTCATAATAGCACCTTCATTTCTGTAAAAATAATTATCATTTTATTTAATATCCTTAAATTAAGATTATTTTAATTAAATTTGTTTCATAGAAGTTTAAAATAATTTATGAAAATATCATAATATTTATTATTTTTATTATTTATGTTACTATATTACATAAATAGTAATAATACATATTTTGCTATTAATTCTTAAGAAAAAGAAATTATTTTAATATTTTCCATAATATTAATGAAAAAAATTAAATTGCTCACATATAATTACTTAGCTGATTATACAAGTTACCTGCATACTTACATTTGTATTTTATATAACTAGAATTAGTTTTAGAAGTACACCATAACAACATTACTCATTAAGGTCACTATTGTACATTTTATCTCTCCATAAATACATAACTCAGGATTATAGCCTCTCTATTTGAAGTCTGGACATGTCTTCTTCATTAGTGTATTAAGTATCTCCAATTGAGTGGTCAGGCATATGCAGTAAGGAACAATGCTTCATAATTTCTATTAGACTAGTAAAAAATATTTAAAATAATTTATTTTGTTTTCTGCTGTAACAATATATAAGACTAAGAAGGAGTACAACAAATAATTATCATTGTAAAGTATATTTCTTGTATAGTAACTATATGTTGTAATTATTGAAAAAGCATGAATGATATTTTTTTAAATTAGAAAAAACATAATATGTTTGAGCAAGATATTATATATGTATAATTAGGTAGAGATGCTAGACATTTCACTAATAATTAAGAAAGTATCAGAAAAGCTTATTTTAATTGGTGAATGATCATCAAATTGAATGATTGAATAAATAAATTAGATCATTACTCATTAAGCTACAATGTATGATTTTTATAATTTGAATTGAATATATAGTAATGTATAATATATAATTATTTGCATATAGTAGATATTTTTAGAATAATGATTCAGTTTGATTAGAGAATGCCAGAAGACTACCCCTATAATTTCTCATTTGTTTTCAGAGTCTCAGGTTTGATTAAAGCTGGTGCTCTTAAGTATGAGAGTCGACCTCTGTGGTATGATGTATATGAAGCTTTTCCTCCTAAAGTAAAACCAATTGTTAACAGAAAAGAACCTGATGTAGCTGTGAGGCCAATTCTTTATAAGGAAGATCTTATTATGGCGTGAGTTAAAATACTACCAATGATCAAATTATTCAATATATTTTGCATTATTAATATCTATAAATGTACTCTTTAATTTATAGGGAATTCATAAGGAATTATGATGTTAGTGATAATTTCAATATGTTTAAAGGAATTGACAAGACTTCACAAATGGCAAGGTAACTATGTTTACTTTTTAATACTTGTTTGTATAATCGTTTACATGTTCCCTATTCTTTAATTTGTAGCGTTTTATCATATTTAAATGAAAAATGTAATCATCGAGTATATTTATTGTGTTGAATATAATTTTTGAACTCTAACTACATATTCATTGTATAAAATTGAACCAGAGATAACAATAACAATTACCAACTTATAAATGGCACTCTATAATTATGGTGTATAAGTGTTATGGCAAGATTTGTATGTTATGTTAAATTAATTATTATTCTATTGTGATATAGAATGAATAATATTATATTTTAAAAACTATCCTATGCGTTTGGTTATGATAAATTTATATAAATGTAGTCTGTGAAATATCAAAATTTATTATAATGTTTATATAATATTTTAAGAGAATGCAATTAATAGAATGTGAAAACAAATATATTATACATATTTGTATTCAAAGCAACAGACATAAAAAAATTCGAAATGTTTAAACTTGAACCTTGGATGCAACCTATATCAAAATAAAAATGTTCTGAAATTTGGCTAGTCTTACATATGTCTACTGTCATTGCATATCAAACAACTTAAAGAGTAACTATCTGTTTCATGTGATATGCAATTCACTTACATATATATTTCAATCTTACATTATTTTAATTTATATTAATGATAAATGTTCCAATATCTATCTTTTGGAGTATCCTGATGGACAAATTATTATTTACTTCTTATGTCGGTTTTTTAAATTTCATTCAATATATAATTTCATTTTTATCAAATGTTTAACATTTATTTTATGATTTTAAACAGCCCTTAATACAACTCGTGTTACATATTGGATATAGATTGTCTGTCTTATCAATATACAAATAAAATAATGTCTTTATATATCATTATTTATAAATAATTTAATCGTTAGATGGCAAAGTATAAATCTTGTAGTTTTATTACAAATATATTTATTATTAGTAGCATAAACTTGTATTCTTAAAATGAAATATAATATTGCGAATATAGTTATGATAAAAACGGAATTATATATTTTGTGAAAGCATCTACCACAACTTCTTTAGCATAACTTTGGCTATTTTCACTTATGTAAAATCATATATCTATATAGCAGCAATATATTATTTTTTAAATTGCTTTTTTAAGTTTTTTAATCAAATATAAACTTTTAAATTTTATTTATTTTATTCAATTATCTTTGAATAATATATTCTTTCTGAGCTTCATTTTATTCTCCTAATATTATTCTCCACTAATAGAGTGATTGAAACATCATTGAAGCTTTCCGAAACCAATCAATATTCTACTGTAGCAGAACTTCTATCTGCTGTCCAGAGTAAACTTGAAGAGGAAAACATTTTTATTAAAACAAAGAAGCAGTTGATCGAGGTGGGAATACTATAGTATTATATTATGCAATCTGACTTGTTATTTTGTTGTCTATATTTATCACCCATTACATATTGCGGACTATTATTTCAGATAACTAGATATATTTGCATCTATACGCAAGTATGTCTTGTGGAAAACATATCTGATTATTATAAAATATTATATTCGTTAATTATTATTGGTAATATCGATATTTGTATCGAATTGGTATATCGATAATTATTGGCGTGATACCTACAATTATTACATTCTATACTCGTACTTTAGTTAATGACATACACTATTTTCTGAACTTAATTTGATGTTGTTTTATATTTCTCTTCATATATTGCTTAGACATAAATGAAAAAAGTATTAAATTGATGTATTTCAAACACACTGAAAAATATTTTCACCAATTATTAACGATATATACAGACTAATTTATGTTATTATATTTTGGCAAAGAATCGATGACCAATAATAACAAACATCTAAATTATTTGTAAAAGTCTATTTTGTTATCCTGTATTATTCATTATTTTTTTAATCACTTTAATCTCTACAATAATCGATATCTTAACCTGTTTAGTTACTGCTAAATATGCTTATTCATTTAATCTATCATGATATTCCTATGCATTGATTGTGCGCATATATCAATGTATCTGAGTAGCCTACCAAAATTTAAAAAATCGTAATAAAGTTTATTTGTCAACACTATTTTCATATATTAAAAATACGGAACATTTTAGAGTATTGATATTGTCAAAATGTAAAATATTCAAAATATATTTCATTCAATTTCTTTTACATAATTTCAACCAGATACATATTATAACTGTTTTCATTTAATTTATGACTGAATATGTTTATGTGATTATAAAACTATGAAAGAAATCGTTAATGAGTCAAATGTTTGTTCCACATTTTTAAATCAAGTTTTATAAGTTTCTTGTGATGGCAGTCTGATATTACTATTACTGTTTAATCATAGCATTTATATTGAAATACAATGTATACTACTTGAAGTAGTTCTTAAAATAATTGTGTATTTACGTAATTTATGGTACATAAATCAGACGCAACTTATATTAAAATAGAAATACGTTTGATTGCCTTGTAATGAACGATTTTCTGAATATCGTTAGGGTAATTTGTTTCAAACTGATATTATAAAACCAAAATTATTATTTGTCTAGTTAATACAATTTATGGGCACAATTTGCAGTAATCATATTTCTACATTAATGTTCAATTAATTTTGATTGTATGTATTTATATGCTTAGAATATCACTTTTAAAAATATACTAATTACTGTTCCACATTAAAACCACTTACTCTTTTTAAAATATTTAAATGAAAATTGTTATTTTATGTAATACATATGTTATTCTAATTTTATAATTTATAGAATAGTACTCTGATTTATTTTGTAAAAAATTATTATAAACCTCGAAATATCGCATTGGTAGTTCAATACACATTATTTTCTGTTAAAATATTAAATTGACCAATCAAAAGTATCTATTTTCGAATGAAAAGTATATTAAGTTTGATCGGAAATGTTATAAGTTCAATAAGAATATTAAATTTTTGTATATAAATATGTTTTTCTTTTTCAGGAACGTAAAGCATCATGGATGAAGAAAACATAACAAAGTGAAAACATCAAAAATACTTCATCACTTTTTAGTGTTCAACGAAGTTTCTTATAGTTATTTTGTAGTTGCTATTAATGTATATATATGTAATAATATATTATGTTTTGCTATTGTTTAACAATTATTTTGTTATATTCGTTATTTATCTATCGTATATATATATGATTATTGATTAACTGATATATTAATATATATAATATATATATAATATATATATATATAAATTTATTAATTGATAAGAAAAGCTATCCATAAGAAAACGTTAAAAGTTATATTTAGATTAATTTAAAATAAAGAAAATAGTGTTATAGCTAACCGTTCATGAACTATGTTTTATAAACAAATGTAATTTATAACGTCTATACAATCATATCCACATACTATAAAGTAAGTGATAGGATAATTTACAAAACAATTACTATGTTAGCATTACATACTGACTTTGCATGTAATCTTTGAGGCTAGAAAAATTTAGGAAGATAAAACAAAAATTATATAAATACTTCTGTGCTAAGTGTATTTTCAATAATTATTTAGTTGAATAAAAAATAGCTGAAGAGAACACATTTGATATGGGTTTACCGAATCAAATGTAGACTTATCCAAATAAATCGTGCATAGATTATTCAAATATTGACATGGATTTAAAAAATGTGTTTACCAATTAAGTAGTCGGATAAGAAAAGTTATATCATTGAAAGACCAATCATTCATAATTTTTAATTGTAGGTTATAATATGTAATGTATATATTTTTTTAATGTTGAAGGTTTATCGTGCATTAATTTTTTATTATATTTTACAAATAACAATAAAAAACCATTTTGTTCCAAAATTAGGAGTTTCTATCCTATTTATGGGTCATTTGCATAAATTGATTACATTTGTTTAAAACTCACTGTCTTAGTGAACTTTTAAATTAACCACAAGCTGCAAGGTATATAAGTTTTGCTATTTAGACATATGTGTATATGAAATCATCATGATACATTAAAATATTCGTTTTTAATTCCATTATGTGGCGTAGCATGATATATTATATAATACTTCGTAATAAAGATAAAGATTGTTTTATTGCTGTTCTATAGACTATCAAATCAAGATAAACACATTTATATAAATGCACAATCTGCAGCTATAGGTTGAAAGAAGACATACTTATACAATCCACATAATACTAGGACACAACACTTAAGAAGATATTAAGTCGAACTATTTATGAGTATCAAAATCGCGCCGTTAATGTGAAATTGCTACATTGATATTTTTTCCGCATATACACTGATACATTTTATCTAATATATTTTCTTGATAATTAATACATGACTTGTGGTTTGAACGCTTTTATTTTAGTGGGGCGGGAATATGCCAGCATTTTTATCAGTTGTGGACTTTGTGATAAACGCACCAAAATTTGCACAAATTATCATCTTTGATATATTCTAATTCATTTCAGATATAGTGCCAAACTAATTTTTCCCTGCGACGATATAAATCGTGAAAATCCAAGATGGCCGCTATAAAAATAATAAAAATAGATTTTGAGAGAATATAATCATTTAAAATAAAATAATTACCATCGAATAGAACCATATAGAAACTTGCTCTATGATGTAATCACATGTATTCGAGCTTAACAATGTATTACTATAGAAAATAAAACCATACTTATTAAAAAGTTATAGTAAAATTAAATAGATAAACCTTCAAAATAGCTATAATGAGTCAGTAGAGTTATAGACATTTTTGTTGAAAATCAATATTTTTTATATAGTAATATTAAATAGATAGAAATTTGTAATTGCCAATGTAAGTGTTATTTTTTTAAATTCAGCTGAAATTTTACAGAGTTCATTTTTTTCTAATTTGAAAAATATATAGGTTCATTTAGTCACAATTATCATTGAAAACACACTGATAATGCAATATATGGCCATAATGTGTATCGTAATAATAAAAATCAACATAAAAATGTTATACTACTTACCATTTTTTAAAGTAATATAAAGGATATGTGTTATGTTGTTGAGTTATCATACTAAGTTTGGTTGTCATAAGTTGTAAACATCAAAATTTATAGGCTAAAAACAAAAGTAACTATAATTAAATTAATGTTTACTTTTTCTCTGTCAAATTTCGACCGATTTTCAAAAAATGGACACTGACTCAGCTATAACAAATGACTATCTATTTCATTTTACTGTATACATTTTTTAATAAAGTTGTAGTCTTCTAACTTTTTTAATATTTAATTTATTAATATAATTATTTATTTAATATTTAACTCGGTAAAATTTTAACCGATTTTCTAAAAATTGGCATTGACACGTGGCTATTACAAATTTCTATCTATTTCTTTTTACTATGTAAAGAAAAATTGATATACTCAACTGTAAATCGCTAAAATGTCTATCACTTTGTTAAATCATACCAAGTTGGGTAATTGTCATACGTTTTAAACATTTTAGTTTTTGACGTAGTCATAATTTTTTTTTAAATGGGGGTTCAAAATTTAAGATTTTGACGAGTCCAAAAGTCATGTTTTTGAAAAATGGGAAACAGTCAATATTTTAAAATTTCAGTTTTTGTCGTAGAGTTCCAAAATCATATTAAAAAATATATATAGAAGTAATTCTGAACAGGACGCTGCTGCTTGGGAAGTGATGTTGGGAGTGTCGGAAGTGTGTCCAAAATGATTTTACCATTTATTGATCGAGTTCTCTTCTACCCCCAATCATTTAGAGAAGGAACAGGTAGGTACCACCATGCATGGTTGTCCAAAATATGACCACCTTGGTGACAAAGTGTCGATTGGTTTTGCTTTTGTTGGAACATACTTTTTCTGGCTGTATTATTGACATCTGTATATTAGTACTTATTCTTTAATGAAGTATTGAACTATAAACGTTTCGATCATAGTTATGAAACTGTTCTCCAAATTATGGGGATCGAAACAGAGTTTTGAAAAGACGGACGCAATTTCATGGAAGCTATGCCAAATATCGATAATAGTTGTTAACGTCTATATCTGCAAAGGAAGACATCGTATCCCGTGAAAGCGTGTAACATTGGAAGTGATCGTTATTTCTCATAACCCAATTTTGAAAAATATCATAAGCCGGAGTACGTCTACTTTAGTGCTTTTCCGTGTCAAATAGCAACCTATAGCATGACTTGTATATATTGTATCTCGTTATTCTAGATAGCATTTTTTGGGTATTCATTTTGTACAGATTTCGTCATTTTTTCAGAAAGCCGATAGTTTTGATTTTCATATATCAAATTAGAACAAGGTTTTTATCCATAGAGTAAGTTCAGTTTGCAATATGAAAATTTTGTTATATACGCCAGATACATTTTAAAAATTATTGCTTTTTTTCAAATCGTTTTGTTATAATTTTCGTCATTAATAGAGAATTCGTCAAAATACAGAAATATGAATTGATTTTTCGATTTGTCAAGGTCACATTTAAGAGAATCTTTTAAAAACGTAAACACTCTTTTGCGCTAGTATCAATTCAGCGATACGCAGCAATCACATTTAAGTAATATTAAAGTAATAAACCTACGATAGATAAGTAAAGGACACTTTGATGCTTAAATATTAAATAAAATAGGTAAATACAGTGTTATAAAAACATAAAAAATTAGGTGAAGGGCGGACGATATTAAATAAATTTGAAAAACCTACAAAAATTGGAACAAATCATCATATAATTACGTTTTAGATGTCTAATTAGATTATAACGGCATATGTTTAGACGGATAGTAGAGATAAAGTTAGATGAGAGTAGAATAACGATTCGAGGAATAGTTGATATAATATTGGAAACGATGGTAAGATATAATTGCATTGGTAGAAAATAAAAACATAGAGTGAAGGCAAGAAAGATTATGTAAAAATTATAACACGAGTATGTGTATACAAAGAATATATGTAATTTCTGGATGGCATATTTGTGAAATAGTTAACTTGAGGTTATAGAATGGAGCTGTTAAGGAAAGCAAGAAACTGTTGAGATAATATATGTCAAAGTGACAACTACATTAATATCAATGTAGACAAAAATCTGAGGAAATGACATGATATGAAGGGACATACCGTAATGAAAAACCTTATAAAAAACTAAAGATTTTTATGATTTAAAAGTTGTAAAAACAGTCACAATGTTAAAGAAAATAAGGTGCACCATAACTAGATTATCTAAAAAGATTAACGTGATAACGACAATAAGAACCAATAATAAAGACCACGCCAATTTATTAAAGCACCACAATTCTGCGCATTTTTTGCCCTTAGAATATAAAAGTATATAGCGAGTCATATTTGTAGAATATGCTACACCGGCCATAACAAATTAGAAAAAAACTTTCACAACCAAAGTGTACAGGATATGTAAAAAATGAATGATTCAGAAATCAGAGAATGTTTTGTTTAAAACGTTACTCGTATTAGAGTGTGCTGTCGTGCACTTACAATTGTGCACATTTACAAATATTTACAACTACACATCAAAGTATAAACAAGTTTAACTTAAGTACAAGTATAAACAATCGAACAACTCAATGCATAGAATATATATATTAATCAAGACATGTTGCTCTAGGGCGGTAGGCGTAATATATAATACACAATGTCGAATTTATAAAAATGACAATCATAGCCCATTATTTCTGGTATTATTATTACTCCGAAATTGTTGTTATACTTCAAAAAAGTGTTTTTAATTAATTTGCAAATGATACGCATGTATTGATATACATTATATATAAATGTATCTAAATATTAACGGTATGGTGCGATTTTTTACTTTGAATATGGTGTTTCTTTCTCATAACACTTTATATATAATAGATTCTCATTGTATTTTATACAGAAAAACCATTAAACAATAATAAATGATCAAAGGTTACGCATCAGAGTACATAGCACAGATATGTTATTGTGTGCTAATTAGCAAGAATGCAGCAGAATGTACGATTAATCGTATATTCTGCAGCTGCATTCTTGCACTATTTGATTTAATCTATTACGAAATAGTCAATATCCATCGTTGTATAAATATTGATTTGCTCAATAAATGTATCTATCTTATTATAAACGTTTAAAAAGCTGTGGTTCATATTGTTAAGTATAAGTAAATCATTTAACTGTATATATAAAAAGCTTGTTCATTTATGTTTAATATAACAGTTATTCGGATTTTAAAATTTATTTTTAGTGGATGGTTTAATAAATTTAACAAATTGCTTATTACTGTCAGAGTTAAATGTTATATAACATCATCGATATGAGTAAGTCGTAAATATTATTTTTCAAATCTAAATAATAGGCAGTTTATCATATACCCTATATATTCTAAATTTAAAAAGGTAGTATATTTATCCATTGATATATAGGAAAATTAGAATTTATTACAAAATTTAAATTCATTTTCGAAGAATAAATGGTTATCTCAATCAAATAATGAACAAAACAAATAAAACGAATAACAATATTTTAATAATGTTATAGTCAATTTAATGATTTATTGATTGATAGATATTGACATTTAACGGTTTATCGGAGATAACCACTATAGGAACAATATATAAAACAAGATTTATATATATCAGTAAATATATCAAAATATATAAATAACCCATTTGGTTAAATTTTTCGGTTAAAATTATATTTGGCTGTTGTGTTTAGAATATGATGTTCAAAGTATCGTAATTTAGAACAAGAAATTACTTGCATTGTACTGTACACATATTGTAAATTAAAAATAATTAAACAAATATACTACTTGGTATGTCGGGGTGACCAAATATACCAGCTCGTTGCATGTTAGGAATATTGTTTTCTATGTTAGTAGTCGATACACAGGTAAAACATGCCTAAAATATGACGTGAAGTGCATATAATTTCAGGCACTTTAAATCGTCTTTTACGTACTACCCATTTTATGTTTTTCGTTGTTTCCTACATTTCTACCAATACGAGCTAAATTGGTTTCCATGGAAATCGTGTATTAACAAACTCTCACATGATAGAATTACCTATTCCAGTGTATACGTATTTTTAGAATTAAAATCGACTTCCATTACGACAGGGTGTTTTATTGTTGTTTTAATTATGTCTGTTTTCATTATGAATAATATTAACATATTATGTACATTTGCCTACTAATCGTCTTGATTTGCAGAATTTTGAAACTTTCGTTGTCGCTTTGTCATTTAAAATTGATCTAAACTAGCTTAAAAGCGAATGGATTCTCGAAATGTTTATCATATGGAATTAAATTAAAACTAAAACTTCTGCCTTTTGTAAACGTCTGTCAGACACCACACGAACCATAACAAAATTCGATACAGTGAAGACCGCGGCAGTGTAAAATGATTAATTTAACAGAGAAAATATGCGTTTCGCAGCCATACATACCTCTCCTGCTCCCCTTGTGCAAGGTGAATCCCTGACTATATATTGTACATTAGTATATAGTACACCAGCTGGACACGAAAATTATAGACTAAAGAGAGGAGGATCACCGCCTGAATACCCATGGCAATCTCCGACTCGTTATACTCGTTATATGTCGAACCTTACTACTGATTGGCAGGTAAGGTCACTTCCACTAGCTGCTGCCTCGTCTCTATATAATTGCGTTGCGGATCACTTCATCTGGCCTATCTTACTTTCGCCCACCCCACCCCTTCATTCAATTTCTGTTTTCTGCTGCGGAAAGTGTTACTGAGTCTTTATCTCGGATCTCAGTCGACCAATCTCCCGAGATTGGATATAGCGAGGGGAAACGAACGAAAAAGCTCGCCGTGTGTTTTTTCAGAGATCGACTTCGCTGATGTTCCAAACGTGACTATTGGTGCGATGCCATATTTACAAGTGTAAGTTAAGCTGGACAAATATACCCGCATATGTGCATATTATGATATAGGGAGCATTTTTTGCATCATTAATATAAGTTACGGTTTTTCTGATCCGTTTCCATATTATGGTTTCGAAAATAACCAACTGAATTCTGTATTCACAGGTAAGTGTTTTTATCACTTTCATTCTAAAATAAATAAATAAATAATATTTTGAATAATTAATAATCTTAATATTAAGAAGGAGTTTAAAATGTCAATACATATTTTTTTAAATACAAATTTAAAATCCCAATAATGTTTATAAACGACTCTAAGTAAAATTATATAGCAATATAATGTTTAATTTATTTAATTCGAACTGTTATAATTAGCATAGTTGTATATAGTTGTATATTTATTTGTTAAGTGAATATTCAATACCATTCAACAAATGAACCTCAGTCAAAAGAAAATATTTTAATGAGTAGTTTAAATGATTGTGCATGATGACTCATGTAATAATGATTAATAATTATTAATGATTATTAATATTAATATGATTATTAATAATTAATAATGATTCTTCTTAAATCTACAATGAAATAATATACTGCACTCATGAAAATCGTAATTTTGACTAATTTTGTGCACCTTTCTAGAGTGAATTCATACATTTAATCAGTTAACGGTGCAAAATGTAAATGCAGGGAAAGATTGAAACAGGAAAATATCTAGAAGAACATTGTATAAAGAACGAACCTGCAATTATGCTACAAAGTTTGTAATATAATATATGCTGAAATCTAATATTTTGAAAATATGATAAAATACTATAAGAATAATGAAGAAGGCAATAAGAATAATGAAGAAGGCAATAAGAATGAAGAATAATTAAAAAAATGATGTGTAGGCCTATATGATTATACTGGCAATAATGTTCGAAATTCCTTTTTTACATATATATTAACTACACATAAGTAAGCAGGATATAATGTTCAGTATATAATATGTGTATGCAATCGAATAACTATACCCAATAAATCCTCTGTTGTCCATATTTTCCAGGCCGTAGTCAAAGGTAGTGGAATTATCCCCCCTCCTATACATGATACATATCTCTTCTGCATTAGCAAAAAACTTGCAATTTGGCACAATAATTGATGCAATATAAGAAGATTTGAAGCTTAGAATTGGTCATGTATTATTTGAATGCTCCAGGACGTCAGCAAGAAGTTTTGAATACTCTTGAAAGTGTAGTTAGTATGATCTAAAAAGTGAGCTCTAAAATTGCTAGACAAGGCATTATTTGTAATATAATTTCCTGAAGAGAACATATTAAAAGTTGGCCAAAATTAAACCAATAACGGAATTTATTTCTTAGTTTCGAGCGATATCCGGAAAGGTATATTTAATTTTTTTAATATTTTGCTCAAAATTGGGAGCACTTTCAATGGAATCTTCTCAATTTTTTCTCATTGAGCTTTTTCAAGTCACTTTCAATTTTCTAAGCAGTGCGGTTGTCATACATTCATATATTTATACATATAGAGGAGACCGAAGTTCGTTCACGGAGTTCACACGAAAAATCGACTCAACTCGAGGTAGGCCGGGATAAATTTTATTTCCCTTTCTTTTGATTTATATTTTATTATTTCTTTTTTTTCTATCTGGTGAGCTGATTTGGCCTGATGGTTCCAATCCATTCTATTAGAAATCGCTATCAAAAAGTGCATCCATTTTTTATCAATACTGTCAACTCTGTTCTGAAGCCGTCCTCGAAGAGTGGAGCTGGATTAGCCACAAGAACAGGCACGATTGAATACCAAAGAGCTGTTTAGACAATATTTGCTGCCATATTATTGGCTTATAACTACACAGTACAGGACAAAAAGTAAGAGACAACACAACACACAAAACAAAAGAGGAAACTGTCTCACAAATGAAAGCAGAGTTAGCACAATTTTCCACCAATCTTGAACAATATTCTCCCTACCCGAATTATTTGACTAAGTACTATTAATAATATAAATGTACAATATTTCTTTTTCTAAAGTTAAAGCGCTAGCATGAGATTTGGCCATTAAGGTCACTAATTAAGTACTGATCCAGATTTGTTATTTTATAGGTACCTGGTAGTATTGCAGTCTGGAAATCTCTGTCTAAGATGAGAAGATGAGGTATGAATTTTCACAAGATCATTTCATTATCAAATTCAATGTATAATTAAACAGTACTCAAAAAATACTGGTAATGATGTTACAATAAACCTGCCATCAGTGAAGATTAACTTACTATATAAATTCCCTATCTAAGTTAGCACACAGCTAGCTCGCAGAAACTGTGAATTAGTTAGCCCTCTACTCTGGAACTCATTTAGCCGAAAGCCAAACCTACAGGTTAACTTTTGACCTGCAGCTCCGTTAATCCTTTACTCTGGAACACTTAGTAGGCTACCCCAGCTGTGGGTTTAGTAACCTGTAGGTTAGTTAGTCCTTAACTCTGGAACACCCTGAATGAAAGCTACACAAATCACAACTTATGGAAGCTATACGAAATTATGTCACTTCATTAGATGTTGCCAGACCATTTCAAAGCCTGACCACAATGTCTATGATAGAGAAATAACTGGGCGTTTTTCCCGTCCAATCGCTAGGCACAACCAATGCAGTTGTGTTCGACGGATACAATAGAGGACTAAGTATAAAGTACAATGCATCAGTGTCGAAAAGTTTAAATTATATTATTTACAGCAACGTTTTTTGGGAAATTGGACGATTTCCTCTGAAATGACATAGGATAATATGAAGCATGATATTTAATGGTTAAGTGAAGTATATAATGGATATCACTTACTTAATTTATGGAGGCTTTTATATTAAATATATAAAACATTATATTTTATTAATTAATATTGTTGCGAAATATATATATATATAGATAATTATACTTAACCCTCTAATGGTTGATTTTTAAATACTCTGTTTGTGATTGTTTGGGGACCCTAAACAATTTGTATGTAAAAAATTAAGTATATATTTCTAATTTCTTATATAATATCATACATAATACACAACATAAAATGGCATATTCAGTCCAACATAAGACGTACAGTATATTTAAACAGTATAATATAGGGCGTATACCACAAATAATAATAAAACAGTCAGCTCACCATATATAGTTCAAATGAATGCTCGTCTAATACAGCATAAGTTAATTGTCAGTTCAGGTAGCGCACATGTTTCGAAGATGTTCCTTTGCAAATGAATTTGTTGCACATAGCACAAGTAGTGCGCGTTTTTCTGTCAGACATCCGTGGACAGATGTTGCAGCGGCCCTTTCCTTCGTTTAGTAGAGGTGGACCGATAGCTCGTTCATAGAAAATATGCTGATTATTTGGTACTACGAGCATCTTTAGTGAGCGCCATGGCAAGGAAATCAAGGAAGAGTCGACGCCTATGAAATTTGGAACGATCACATTAAGGGAATATTTTTTTTATGAGGAATGAATGCGTTTAGGCAAGCAATATCGATGACGTAGCAAAAAAACTGGCACATACCATCGTTTTGATTTATACTTGATAGTATAGCAGCCAATATTTTGATCCATCTGATCAGTCCTTCCTTTGGTTTTGTTGTTATCGGTTATTACCTACGGCTTTCGGTTATCTTGGTTAGTGATTGTGGGTGCAAAGTGGTGGCTCGAGCGGAGAACAATGTTGTTTGTCTTTGCTTAATACGAGACAAACTGGATGTTGTCCTCCTGTGTGTATTATACTAATTTAGATGATTACAGTTCTCTTCGACGATGAGATCAGAGTTCCATTAGTACCTCTCTTCAGTTGAAACGCAAACTTCCAAGTATAGTCATATTCCATTTTCGGAGCTCACGTGCCAAGGCTAATGAACAGAGCGAGTTGTTTATTGTAATCTCTAAACCGGAACCCTGTAAATTATTCGATAGGTCGAGCAGTACGTGTTCTCCAAGGGGTCGATTACGTTCCAACAGTAGCTTGTAGCCGAGTCATTGAGCGCCCAAAATTTTAAACCATATTTATCTGGTTTTGTAGGAATATATTGGATGAAACGTCATCGACCCCGATATGGATACAATTACTCGTCAATTGCAATTGAACCTTCTGGCATGTAACATCTCTGGGAGCTGATATTCAAGCCATCCAACATAAGACGAACAGCCGCCAATTTGTCACGTTGTAATCTTCCATTACGAGTTTCCCGGTTATCGAAGCAAAGATGTCGTCTCAAATGTTGGAATTGTTGGAAAGACATCGTATCAGGTCGACAGGACGACCACGGTGTATACTCCATAGTTCATCGAAGCTGGTATCACAGAATTAAAAGTTCAATTTCAGTTCCAAACAATTAAAGCGGTGATCACAAAGGGTTCTAACATAATTAATATATACCGTGTTTCCTCTATTAGAACCCCCGGGTTCTATTTAAAATCTAAAATAAAAAGTCAGTTATATATTTTTATTACTGTATATAAAATTATAAATTATTAAATTTATAGGTATTATTTAAGGTATTATATGTAATAGGTATATAAATTCGTTTATTAGATATATAAAGTTTTTTTTTACAATTTGTAGGTATATAAAAAACAAACGAGAACATTGTCATGAACCAATATAACAACTAGGTACATATTTAGTCATCACGATCATCGCCATCGTCTTCAATCATCATCATCTCAGCGGCATCTTCATCCTCCTCCACTTCATCGGCCTCCTCGCTTGTGCTTGTAGCTGTTGCTTGTGTCAGTCTTTCTGCAAGGAGTTGTCGGGCTTCGTGAAGTGGATGTCCCTCCTTAAAACATTCAATCAAGTGTGTCTCCGAATCGTCAAGAGCATTGGTCAGTGCACACTGCTTCATAGATTCGCTGACTTGTTGAATTGGAATGGCATCCCATGCAGATTGTACCTATTTGGCTATTAATTCAAAGCTTGGTCCTCTCATGTTTCCTGCGTTGGTGAAGGTGTGTGGACCATCCATCATCCATTGCTCATATTCCACTTGAATTTTTGCCTTAAGCGATTTATTCCACAAGACGTCAGGAGCTTGAATTAGGCTAGTGCAGCCTCCTGGAATCACAGGGGTGTGAATGCGCATTTTTAAGACATTCTTTGTGTCTTTGGAGATATGGCTCTGGGAAGCATCCCATACGAGCAGTCTCTTTTCAAACGAAAATGCACCCAATATCTTGTTCAAATAACATTCTATCGGTGGATCGTCCATCCAGCTCTTACCGCAGTAGGAAAACACGATGTCTTTCATGTTATCAAGCTCCTTTATGTTCCGTTTACATGGAATTACCATGAAAGGTTTACATTTTTCTCCATTGCGTTTAGCTGTTAGAATTACTGTCACACGGATTTTTTCATGCCCTGTTGTTTTCAGTGGAATTTCGCTTGCACCTTTCTTTTCAACTGTAGTGGAAGCAATCAGTTCCAACCACACAGGCGTTTTATCCATAGCATAAATTTCAGAGAGTTTGTACTTGTTCATCATGCGCATTTCTTTTACATAAACAACAAACTTGATGACTTTCTCCACGTAGTCTGATGGCATCTTCTAACAGATTGTGGTACGCTTTCAAATTGTGAAGTCATTTCGCTATAGGAATTTGTCCAGCCAGCCATTGCTCGCAGTAAACTTCTCCGTGGGGTTCTCTGCTTCAGCTTCTTAACTATTGAAGTGAAGAGCTTGTCTTTTTATCATTTTTCGTGAGACACGGAGCAGTTTTTCTCTCATTGAGATGATCCACTCGCTCAGCTGCAACTCCCTGTCCTCATTTGTCAGCTTTCTTCCAGCACCCTCAAGCCGTACCCTCTTTTTAATGCTGCAGGAATTGGCAAGTGTCCTCTAGTACCTACCTAGTTCCATATTCTAGTTTGAATTTAATATTTCTATTATATATTGTACCAACATTTTTCCTCAATTTGATATATGATATATTTATTATTATATTTACCATTTCAGATACTAAGAAAACAATTGGGCACCACATCAGCTACACAGAACTTTTTTTAATTTTGAAAACTATAGCATGTGTAGTAGGCCTACCCAAGTACTCAAAACTCTAGTTGGCTGGTATGTGATGCTCTTTAGTTAATATTTGTTTAATGCTATTAATATTTCAATGTAGATACAATATAAATTTGTTTTATTGTATGTTTTTCTGTATAATTGCATAATAGTTGTTAAATATAAAATATACTATGAAATGTTCATTTCTAGCATATATGATTAAAAGAAACTTTGTTTCTATAAAGCTGAAAACATGTTGTTTAAGGCTGACATTTGTTCATATATATAAATGCCAGACTTAAATCAAATGACTGGCCACTGCATCTAATACAAAACATATTGTAATATCAAAACTATGGTATATGTAGTATGCCAAAACATAAACGTTATGCTGTCTTGAATGTGATGCTTTTTGGTTGATATTTGTTAATATGTTAATTTAGATTCAATTTAAAGTTGTTTAATTGATATTTTGTGTTTTTATATTACATACCAGTTGTTTAGAAGTAAAATTATGCTACAAATAACTAATTTTTAATATTATAAGGTTAAAGGAAAGATTGTTGCTAAAAATGACAAATTTGTGCTTTAGACAGCAATGTTGTCATGAATAGTTAAAATATGCATTGTGTATCTACATTTATAAAGAAATATGACTTCTTAATTATTACTACTAAACTTGCGATCAGTTTAATATAATATAACATTTTATTTATTTTTAAAAGTTAATACTAAATTTGAGCATACCAAACTAGGTCTACTGGGAATAAAAATTCAGTTAAATTTTTAGTAAAATATTAGTGGGATTATTACCCTATTAAAATTAAATGAACCAAATAGTTAGTATATATATATATATATGAATGCATAATACATAATATATTAAGCATACACATAAGTTATAACATATTATTATGCATAGTACATAATATATATTAGTGCACTTCCACTTTTTGCTTTGATATCTTAGTACAATCTGGTCCCAGTATTCTCCAGGGAAACTGGTCTACCAAATTTAGTATATAAAATTTGTTTTTTATTATATAATAAGCAAGAAATATAGTTCAGTGCATGTGGTCTAATGTCTGTAATTTATAATCATAGGCATAGAACTCATAGAAGTCCTTCTTGGGACTTGTATGTATGGCAGCCAAGGTGGTTCATAACAAAATAGGTGGATATGTCTGGACCTATCCAATATATCCATCTTACCACATATCTAACATATCCATCTTACAACATATCCAATATTTCCACCTTGCCACATATCCAACATATCCACCTCACCACATATCCAACATATAAACCTCACCACATATCCAACCTATCCACCTTGCAATTGGATATGTAAATACATATACACCTATTTCATTATGGACCATGTTGGCCACCATATGTATGAGTTCTATGATCATAGGTATATATACATATAACTTTATCATTTTACTACATGATACAGTGATGACATATGTTTAATGCCTAAAGATGTTTATCAATTTGCATACCTATAATTATGAAATGATAATGGAATAGTATGAAGTAATAGAACAAACATGTACAATATATTTAGTTTATCATTAAATAATAAAATTACATTTTTTGTGATGGAAAAATAATTTTTAAATTATTTGTATGGCGCTGGATAAATAATTTAAACATTATATTTAAGGAGTGGTAAAAATAGTGACTTCCTTGATGAAGTGTAAATAAACTGAAATTTAATTTACATGCATCAATTTAACGAAGACAGAAATTATCTCAATATATATGTACCTAATTATATGTAATTTATTCTAATATAGATTGCCATGGAACGAGACTAACAATTATATGTATAATTGATGAACTTATACTTATAGAGTTTATAGATACGCCTTCTCTTATAATTGTGTATATATATATATATGTAAAGTTTGTATAATATAAAAAAATTTCCAATGCCACCACCAAGAAATATTATTCTTATAATAAACGTTTCGCATCTAAATGTTTTGTTTACTTCCTCTTACATTGGGAAATGGACGTTTGGCTTAATTGTAAATGAACAAATTAAAATAGGCGGTGATTAGATTTCAAACGCTTAAACATAAATAAAAATAGTAATGCGCAACCTTTAAATTAACGCCATAGCACTGTCAGCGGCAATTGTTGTATTTTAAATTCATTCTTACAAGGATATTATTAATCTGATACTCAATTCCTTAGGGGTCTAACAGTACTCTTTGTATATAGGCGCCTTGAAATATATTGATCGAGCCGAAGAGCGTGCAGGGCTGACGAGCTCTTATGGTTTTGTGTTATTATCATCAATATAACTGCTGATGGGTAAAATAGTTGCACGATTATTGTTATATTGTTTTACTGCTTTACTTTATTATATCGGTGTTATCTTTAAATTAGGGTTATTTCTTATTGTAGGTATATTACTGTTACTACTTGGCAACTAGTACAATATGAATAGTAAGTAGATTTGTTTAGTTACATAACAATATACAATGCTATTATAGTAAGACGTATTTCTCTCTTTTATTAAATACTACAAATAATACAATTTAATTACTATTACAATACATCATTATAATTAAATACTTACTGATATAACAATTATCGTAATTCTTAGAATTGTCATATAAATATTCTAAGATAGCTAGGTTTTTTTAAGTTGTAAATATAGCTTTTGAATTTATTGTTTAAATTGTTATAACTTGATAGAGAAGAGAATTTAATGAACAAAAACACTATTTGAGTGTAAATAAGTAAAACTTGTTCAGAACTGACGTTAGTAACAAGGATTACGAATTATTTGGAATGAAAATAATAAGATTTACGCAGTTGTTAGTATATACATAGTAGCCTATATGGCTATAATTACATAGCTCAGGATAAAATATACAATTTGAATATTTTTATTTTAGGTTGATAATCAAGGTAATAATTTAAAAAGCTAAATTATTACCATCAACAGTATAATGTTTGAATAATGTCGGGTAAGATAAAATAAAATACCTACATTTTCAATGAAGAAAAAAATCAACAGAATGCATATAATTATCGAATGTTACAATACTATGTTGGAAACTGATTACTATCAGGAAATAGCAACTGAAACGATCAAGAGCAGGGGCGTAGCTAGACTTAACATTTTAGTACGCAATACGCAGAATTGAATGAATATACCCAAAATCGTTTAAATATGGTACGCTAAATAAGGAAATTTTGGTACGCCCCTGAACTGGCTACGCCCCTGAACAGTATGATGGATATTAGTATTTAAAATGCCGTTCAATTCACGCATTTATATATAAAATGTGTCAACCAGATTACAGATGGTTTACATATAGTTTGCCTTATTTCATCCAACTCTTTTCTTTGTCATTAGGCCTACTGTCCTGCAATTTATTCAAGTTGTTATATTAAAGAATGTATTTGTTTGTGATATACTATAAAATTAGATTACATATAACAAGAAGTATTCTTCGAAGATTTACCTTTTACCTATATAGAACGCAATTGCTAGATAAGAAGTTATTTTAGAAATGGATCTTTATGACAGTGTTGATCGATGTGGTTGACTATATTGTGGAAACATCAGCATAATATGAAGATAGGAAAATTTATTTACGTGCTTGACAGATTTTTTGTGTTTCACATTGTGTTGTTCATCATTATTTTACAATTGTATAAAAAATTATATATTTTATAGTTTAAATGATTCATTTGAAATATCGTTGATTTAATTCGAACGTTTTATATAATGTTTGATTTACATAGTCTATATAAATAAAATTATCCGCGATAAAGCGAGATTAAAAGTGGTCGTATTAAATATCTGTTTAAATTTAAAGTATTTATTCTAATATTTTTAAAAACATATTACTTGTTATTTTATATCATGTTTATATATTAAACATATTATGTTATTTATACATGTTACTTATTACAACATAATGGGGTGTTCTGTCATACCGCCGATCTGCAAAATTTAGGTTTTATCGATATTTATTATTAGTCCGTGACTAACTATCTGATAACTGAACGTATAAAATAATGTATAAAGTCATGCAACCTACATATTTTGCAAATAATTATTATTACCATAATTATCGAAATTTAAATCTTATTTGGGTTAGAGTAATATTAATAAGTAAGTAATAAAAACAAAATAAAAAAGGAACATTGTAAATTAATAGAAATATCTGATTTCACTGTGCCATTCGAAGGTAACATAGAAAAATAATGTCTAAAAATTTCGTTATACGCAGCATATTTTAATATATAAATATTTTCCCCCATACAATTTAGGCTGTTCTATATTTAAGCGATTTTTTCGAAATCGTTTGATTTTTAATATTTTATTTTAAATAAATTCAAACATTCATTTCTAGAATATCTGAAAAATGTAACCATATGTATATTAAAAAATATTTTCAAAATCTTACATATCATATTTTTATATTTACAGATTTGTCTATAAATTCATTCTGCTCCAAGCTCTTGCCGTGTACGGTCGTATTTACTGCTCTGCTCCGCTCTCCAGATTTCTATTTTACT
>JAUZND010032614.1:0-22610 GCA_034780555.1 Coelogynopora nodosa
GGGGGGGGGGGGGGGGGGGGGGCCGGGGGGGTGGGGGCCGGGCGGTGGCGCGGACTGCCCATTCTGGCCTGCAGTCTGCTGTTGGCGGCTTTGCAGGGGCAGGATAAGTGGCCCGCCAAGCTCGTCAAGGTGCGTGTCTGCTTGCTTGGGTGTTGTTGTGATTTAGAATATTCAAGAATTTTAACTAATTTAAGTAGGTGATTATAGCATATGGATTATTAGCTGTGTTTAAGAATACATATATAATTAATTATAAATAGCTGTGGAATAGATCATTTTTAACGATTATATTTAATTAATTGACATTAAATCCACGTTTTTAAACAAATCATACAATATAATATTATTATAAATAAATATGAATAATTAATATATAAATTAGATATAATTATTAAAAAAAACTTTTTAAACAAGTTTTTTCTACACTTCTGTTGTCATTAATCCTACACGATTAGTAATACCGTTCTACACTCTTCAACAGCAAAAAAATTGTTTTCGTAAATTTTACAAATATCTGAAATTAATTATGTTTTATGTATCTCAATTTAATTGTGTTTTGCATAAGATCTTATTTTAAGTATCATCTAACACAACAGTAAGAAGCTGAAGCATAAAAACAAACTAATTCAAATGGAAGAATCCAGATAACAATGTTATTTGTTTTGTTTGCTCTGTTTTACGGTCTATAATACAGTATCATGTTTTATTTATATATTAATCATTTTATTATTGACGTCTTCACAGTCGCTTTAAGCTATATTTTAATCAATAAATTTGTTTAAACTATGTACTATAGCTGAGGAGGGTAGGCTGAATTCAATCAATATTATTCATGTATATTCTAACTAATAGACAGTACAGTTATTGCTACATATCGGCGGAAGAATCAGGTAAGAATGATCATTCTATTGATTATATTTTTGTTATATAACACAAGTAGGAAATCATAGTAAAATGCATCTATGGCTAAAACTAGTTTGTTTTTAATGTAATATTATATGCTCATGTTCCTCCATGGGCCAGGTGTTTCTGGAGGACTGTCTAGGCGACCGGCTCTGGGTTGACCGAGAGGACTGCCGCGGCTTTGTGCTCAACATGGAGACCGCCTTCCCGCCCCAGCAGGTCGACCCGAAGGCCCTCTTCGCCGGGCTACCCGGCCCCCTTTCTTCCCTGGGCTTTCCTGCATCCAGCTCTGGTGGTGCTGGTGGGGTGGACACCTCTGTGGGAGATTCGGAGCTCGCCGCCTCGCTGGGCAACATGATTCAGGTGGGACGTGAGAGTGCTTGGAACACAGCACTGCTGTCTGGCATTTCGGTTTGAAGTTGGAGCAAATTCATGCAGAGTTAAAATATATATAATAATTATTTAAAAATAAAGTATTGAACACTTTCGGAGTTTTCTTCATCTTTAAATGAATATTTAATAAAAAAAATAAAATTTCAATATCACTTGCATCTCAAATTCATGGTGACTACAAACTCTGCAAATATATAATATTGGTAAAAACAATCTTATGGAAATCGAGAATATTTCCTCTAAAACTGTTCTAGTTTTATTAGATTTTGTTATAAATTTTTTCCTATATCATGATTTTTTTCTATAATCTGATATCAGTTTAACAGTTTAGGATGTGACCTCGAGTTCAATCACAGACCGGATGGGTCTGTTCTCTGGACAACAACAGTTACTATAAAAGGGCAGTTATTTATTCTGCACAATTTGTACTATGTGAACCATGATGTCTATTGACAACCATAATTAGGAGCTTATACAGGGGATGTGAGTAAGAAGAGCGCAAGACAAACTATTAGATTTTGTTTGTTCTATATTTGGGATATCTGGGTGAATTGCTAAATTTAGAAAGTGCTGTAATATAGCCATATAATATGAACGTTACACTTTAAACTACTATGTAGTTGAAGATATTAATGATGGGTTCTAGAATGCATGTGCGTTTTGTTAAAAATATTATATGCAGTCATGTTTGCCATTACCCACCCGTCGTAGCTGGTACACGGTGACGTAGTCCGACTGGTGCGACGACGCTTCGAGGGGAACTCGCGGCAGATAGTGGAAGGCCTCATCCTAGGCCAGGCGAGGGAGGCGGTGGGCAGACGACCCATCTCGGATAACACGACCCGCAATCTGATGCGCACACTGGCCATGGCCGCCGGGATGCCGGAGATACGCGGGCTGGCCGCTACCAAGATCGATAACTGGCTCACTGTGAGTGTGCCACGTGTCATTCTATGTACGGCGGGCTGAGCTCGCGCCGCTTGCGAAACTCCTTCCAACTGCCGATATGTTTATCACACATTTTTAAATGATTATCTTTCAGTCATGCAATGTAATGTTGCCAACGTGTAAACATTGGTAATTGTTGATATTTTTTTTTTAAATTCTGTATAACCCAAAGACATTTGAATATTTGAACACATTATGCTTGGCATTAGTCAAAAGTGAAACCACGCGGTTACTCTGTATAGCGCTCATCACATTGAAATGCAGTAAACTGACCAATAAGAAGCTAGAAGGGAAAGAACATTTCAATTGAGACGTTAATATACACTATTGAATAATTGTATCATAATATTATAGTTTATGTTTTTAAAAACATAATAAAATTGTATTTTAGTTCATTAATATTTTTAAAATATGACAATTTTTAATATTTCGATATATTGCGTGCAAATTATTCATCTTAATTTACTAATGACCCCATTCGCCATCCGGTATTTTATTTTAGTGACAACACTGTGTGTCTTTAAAACAACCAATGGGTCATTACTTGAAATGTCCTGAAAATATATTTGAAAACCCTGTGAATAAATCTTTCTAGTTGATGGAGATGATTATATAAAATGCTGTTTGAGGCCATGGAAAAGCCTGGAATTTCGATAGTTACAACAACATTTTTGTTACACTACTGGCTTCCAACGTTCCTTAAAATCTGGTGAATTTTAAATTAGATTTTAAGCAATATTCAGAGCTGATGATTTACTGATTTTTCGGTGTAATTAAGGAATTTTATCACAAATTCTGCATTTATTTGTCTTAATAATTGTTCATGGTTAAATTAATTTTGAATGAATTATATTTTTATTTTTGGTGACGCAGTTTTATACTAAATTACGAAAAACGGTCTAATTGTGTGTCTTATTTTTTAGTCTAATTTTTAATTTTAGGGTGAAATTAATACCTCTGGATATTTAAAACTCATTCATTTTAAATATTTAGTTACATAATAATTCTGATAACAGCACTTTTAGCACCGGGAATAAAATTTTAGAGAGCTGTGAGTTCGTTTGTGCTTCGAATTCTTAATGATATAATTTTAATTTTCCCTCCCCACTCCCTACAGATCCCGAAACTGCAGCAATACGGCGCCAGCCTGCTCGCGGTACTCACCTCCAACTGCACGACCGGGAGCGCCTTCGACTCGGAGGTGATCCTGGCGGTGGTGCAGAAGATCCGCGTCAAGCTGCTCAAGAGTCTCCACTCGGCCTACACGGAGAGTGTGCGTCGCCTGGCCGAGGCCTATCCGGCCAACCTGGCCCAGCTGGTGCAGCTGTGTGCCGCCGGGGAGCTGGTGGGTACGGCTGCCGGGCCCGGCCAGCCGGTGGGTGCTGGGGGCGCCGGGAGCAGGGGGCAGAACACGGCCATTGTCTTGCACACGCTGTTTGCGCGATATCAGCAGGAATGTGTACATGTGAGTAAGCTTGTTCTGTGTTAGCTGTCTGTCTCTGCTGTAATTGTCGGGTTGTTGTAAGTGAATCACGACAAGATTACTGAATTTGGCAAGATTTTCTAAAATTAGTTTCTTGAAAAGTCATACTTGCGCTATTTTATTTTCAGTAATGAAATATTGTGTATATTTCATGTTATATAGCACATGTTGTAATAGCACATTAATTCTGATGTGGACAAATCATATATTTTAATGCATTTTTTTGGCTGCGCTTAAATTCAAACTAAAATAAGCAAACAGCATTTTTTCTCAAAAGATACATCTAATGTTGTATATTAAGTTAATTTATTTTTTATCGCAAAATAGTATTATAATTTTTTTTTGTGTTTAAATTATTTATCTCTGTTATTCTAGTTACTTTTTCAGCTGTTTTGGATCGTATTAAAAGTATTCCAATAAGTAGATATGACTAAAAATAACGTTAACATCGTAGCATTTTTATGAAAATAGTTTCAAATGCAAAACTCTTTAAACGATAGGGAACAACATTTTGTAAAACACGGTGACTGCGGCGGGGTTCTTGAAATTCAAACTACTTGATATTCGATATGCATGAATATACTTTAAATGTATATTTTTTAAATATTAAAAGAACTTTTCGTGAAGATACAGATTTATCCTTTATATTAATAATTTTTTAATCCGTTTGTAAACAGTTTAAAACAACTAATAATAAAAATGTCTAAAATATGTACTTAAATAATTAAAAACTTTATTATACCTGAATTTTTCCCCCTCCCCCCTCCCTTCCAGATCCTGGGCGACATCTACCACGAGTACCTGTGCAAGCGCGAGGACTACCTCCGGCCACTGCGCCTCTTCTCCCGCGACCTCAGCCGCTGGGCTCGCAATGAGCTCAACCTGGTGGATCTGGTGGCCGCTGTGCTCACCGATCGGTCCAACAATGCCAACTTTCTGGCCCTGGAGACCGGGCACAAGGAGCGCTATGTGTCCGCCATGGTTGACCTGGTCTGTCTGGTCCAGGCTATATCGGCGCATCGCTGTCTGGCCAAGGAGACTCCCACGCTCAAGAGAAGTCAGTCGCGCGCCGCTCTGTTTTGGTTGGGATGGGTAGTCTGAGAAGTTTTTGGAAGATCAACGTACTTTATCAGTTTTTGAAAGTTTTTTTTTATTTAAAAAAAGTAAACCATACATTTCAGATTTAACATCATTTATAATATGTTTTCCTTGAAATTACTTTTTTATGATTACGTTTTTTAAATATAATTTTGTTTATATTTTTATATAATATGTTAGACTTGCATTTTTAATTATGATTTTTCAGTTAAACTAATTTTTTAATGCATAATGTGTTAATAATTAAATATTTTAGACATTTTATGAAACCATATTAATTGGGAATATCACAAATAATTGGCTTTGTTACATCGTTACGATATCTGAAATTATTACCATCTTCTAATTGTTTTAATGTTTGGAATTCAATTCACCATTTAACTCTATTTACATACACTAATAAAAAAGTATTACATATTTTCTAACAATCAATCAATAAATATATTTTTTAATATTAATTTAATAGATGTCTTGATTTTAAAGTAGTAGCTTTTCACTAGGACTACCCTATTTGTATTTAATCAAGTTTTAAAAATTATTGTTAAGATGTCGAAAGCAATAACATTGATTGTCATAATACACTAATGCGATTATATTTTCAGCTTCTTTACCCCACCATTCTCTGTATTTTATTACGATTAATCGGGCCTAGTGTTATAAGACGTGTAGACTATCTAACTGACTTCGGAATAGCATTAGTGTACACCCCCACTCCCCCCCCCCCCCCCCAACCGGCGGCCTGTATACAACAAAGTGGTACTCCTTATTTCACCGCAGACTCGAGTACAAGTGAACTCACCCGGCTCCACTTCTCCAACGTTCGGTCGATACGGATCGCCCTGGTCAAGTGGTACCGCTCGATCCTGCCCACTATGCTGCCCGGTTGGTCCCGCGAGACCTACCTCAAACTGCTGAAGAAGGGCCTCTTCTTCGACCTCATCACCAGTGGAGACGCCCTGGCCGACGTTTGTTCGCATGACAACGAGCGACCGTGAGTGGGGGAGGAGTTTGTTAACGCTCGGCAATTTGACGAAATATAGAAAATATGTGTATAAGTATAATATGTTACCAATGCTGTCTTAAAGTTTATCGCAGTAAAATTGAATATTTTCAAATGGAAACTGTGTGGTAATGAAATTGAATTTTTCTAATAGATGTTTATTGATATCGAACACATCGCAGTATACAATTGGAATACAAATTTTAAACAAAATAATCTTTTCGATCAATAGCGTTACGTATTATTTATCGAAACATGTTATTTAATATTTTCTGTTGTTCAGAAATTACCGTGTACTGCAAAATTGAAAATATTAATACATACATTTAAAACGCGTACTCACTCTTTCACTAACATATTTTTTGCAGTCAGTTCAGATTATTTTCATTCCAAATTACAATATTTGCAATATTTAACTGCACTAAATGCGCCACTTATCCATATCAATATATACCTCCATATCCGGTACCAGAATTAGCTTATCATTTTTCTAGACTCGTGATGAAACTTCTGTGCGATGTCCCTCTCTCTGAAAAACTGGCTCATCTACTTCTTCTCATGCCCAATGAAAAGAGGGGTAGCCATCTCACTGGCATAGAGGCTGTTGCTATGGTCACCGAATCTATCAGTCGAGCTGCAGCTATCACCATTGACGGTAAGTGGGCAGGGTTTCATGCAGATAATGGAAACCAATAACAACTATGAAAAGTAGAGTAATTTAAATGAAACTATTTAAACCTACTAATTGTTATTTTTAAATATTAAATAATATTGGCTTGTTAACTTGTAAGCATTTTATATCGTTTATTTTTTTAATGAATTGTTTGTGTTACTCTATTAAATATCAAACTGGTTGATTTATTGTCTCAAGTATTTTACAATAATTAATATGAGAAGCTTAACAAAGTGTTAAGTTAGGCATTTTCTCCGTAAAGCAAGACAATAAGGTAAAAATAAAAGTTCATTTTTGTTCAATTGTGTAAAGTGAACGAAATTGGTGATTATAAAATTTATATGTGACCATGAATAACGGGGTAAAAATTACTTTCTTTAGAGTTCATACGAAGTCTGGAATTTTTAAAATGTGTTTTCCAGACTGGAAAAGTATGGGGAAACATTTTTTTTATGAAAAGTCTTGGGAAAATAACTTTTTGAAAATGTGGATATATTACTTTTTAGCAAATTAATGTACACAATTTTATTTCTCAATTTTATTTGCAAGTTTAACTTATTTTGACAGTTATTGACTTTAAATTATTTACCTCTATGGTAAATAATTAAATGCGGATAAATCAACAAAATTTCGGACCTTTAAAAAATTTTCAAATTGCTCTCTATGCTCACAACCATAGGGGCCAGATTTTGACTCTGTTTAGTTTGGCAACCTAAAGGTTATCAAAATCTAACTTTGAACTGAGTATTTCATGTGAACATTTTCCTTCCAAATTGTTGTGAAATAACCTTTTAACTGTATAATCCATAATTATGTTTACATTATACTTATTGATTGTTGTTATACTTTATGAATATAATTAATAACAGAATACAATGTACACAAAAGTCATATCCCCAAAAGTCTGGATTTAAAAAAAAAGAAGTCTGGAATTCAGTTATGTAAAATGCGTATGAACCCTGTTTCCTGTACCAGAGAGCAATCAATCACAGTTACCTTCAAGATAACTTCATTGTTGATTATATTATGATGCAACTTCAGACAACCTACAAATATAAAACAAGTAAATACACATTACATGGTATTATACTGTAATTGTTGGCTGGACCACCGTGTTGTTTTTTTAATAAAAATTTGAGCAATTTTCTAATATATTTCGGGGATGTAAGGTAAGTTTTTTGTCGCATCAAATTATTGTAATGGACAAGTTATGACATTTAATATTAATGATTTATCATATAACACAGTTGGACTAAATGTTTAACTAAATACACATTTTGTTAAAATCAAGAGGCATTTTGTTTAGCAATATACATTTTTCATAAAAATATAGTATAATATGTACCAGTATCACTTATGTATATTTAAATAAATATATATTATAATATATAATTAGACATAAGACATACATGATATATTTATTTGTAATGTATTTAAATTTTAATTGTTTTATTGTAAAGATAATCTTTAGTTAAGAACGGCACTGTTTAAAAAGGTATTTTATAATATGTATATGTTTAATTAAATCTCGACTTTCATCATATTGCGCAAGAAAGTATATTGAATCACTTAATATAATATATTATTAATAATTTTCATTATATTATAATAAAAACTTATCATACATAAGCTGTGGATAATGTATTATTTTTTACTGAAAAACCTATGTCGTTTTGTATTGTGGAACACGCCGCTGCTATGTAAAATTGTAACACTGAAAAACCATCTCACTTTATTGGCATTAGTAGAAAATGGTTAAAGTAACTGGAGCATTTTCTACACCAACTGGTAACAATAAATAATTAAACACTGATCAATGACGATTGATGTATTCAGCTACTTGCTGCGCTAACATGTTACTATGTTTTACCTCGTGCTCAGGAATCGAGCCCCTTAAACTGACCAAAGAAGACCAAATCATCAACCTCCTCTTTGCCTGCTGTCACTATGCACCGGACCAGGTGCTGGGAACCAACGAGTATGCTTATAGTAATTGATAAATATATCTGGATTAAAACTCTTTAAATATTGTATTTGACATGATAATGTAGAGATATCTATGCGTTGTGGGTCGATGGGTTCTGTATTATGATACATACTTCTTAGATGTTTGAAACTATCTCAATTCGTGAATAATTGTTTTAAATTTTAGTTTATATATTTAGTTTTTATTGTATTTATTTAAAAAATACATTGACCACCATTCTATTATGATTTCATTACAATTAGTTGTCGGATTATTCGTAATAATAATTTCTAGATTTTATAATTGTCGTCAGTTAACAAATACAGCAATTACTGTGATATTAACATTAGTCAAGATTTATGTTATATTTTGTCTAAAATATGGTATATTATTTACATTCTACTTATTTGAAATCAGATTTTTTCAAATTCTATTGTTTCATATATATTTTTAATTAATTTAACACTTAAAAATATTTCGATGACATACCTACAATACTTTAAACATAATATCGCTTTAATCTTTTAAGTAATTATTTTTCTTCAATTATTTTATGAGGAAAATATAGAGAATTTTGGCAACAACCTAATACATTACAGGATAATATTATGTTTTATTTATTTATCAAAATCAATATATTGACCCTTTTCTCTATTGGGTGTTGACCGATATTATGAATTTATTTTACCTCATTACATACTTGTACGGTGTGCCTTACTTGTAATATACTATTACTTGTATTAAACTACTACTTGTAATATACTACTACTTGTATTTTACTACTTGTAATATACTACTTGTATTATACTACTACTTGTATTAAACTACTTGTATTATACTACTACTTGTAATATCATGGATGGCAGTCATTACCCCCCGCCACCTCACACCTCTATCTTAACTTTCAGAGAGACGACGACCGATTTGGCTTTCAGTTCCTCCTATTGGAGTGTGAGTGTCGCCCTTCTCCTGCTTGGAGCTCACAATCCACAGGGCTGTGGTGAGTCCACGTTTGACTCTTGACAATTATGGCGTTTAATCTATCGCTCTTCAGTGAATCACTTGTATTGTTGATCCTGAATTTAATAATACTATATAATGTCGAGCCATTGCCTGTAGGAGGACATCTGTTATGTTACCACTGCTTTCTTATATATATCATTATTTTTTACAAACTACAAATAGTGTTCTTGCATTATTTATCTTTTGATGTAATACTTTAATTTTTCAAATGATGTCATAAACTATTGTACACAAATGTTGCCTGTGTGATCTAATCTGTTTTCACACTAAATATTTTATATCAATACAACTGTTCTTTCTCTCTCTCTCTCTCTCTCTCAGGTGCGTATCTGTGGACCAATTATCCAACAGTGAAATGTCTCATGGAAATGGCCATGACAAAGTGAGTTATTGGATTTGATTTGGTGACAATTTATAGTTGATCTGACTGATTGTCCGTAAATAGAGTAAAATCTAGATTATGCAATTCTATCGCACATAAATTGCATTTGACAGGAAATATATATTTGATAGTTTAGTGTTATGGCTATTAAGTCAACTATTCGAAGCACATGATAGTTCATGATAGTTATTTTATAATATTGCATGCCATAACGAACACTTTATGTATTGACACTGTTAAGAATATTGGGGATGGTGTGAGTACATTTGTTTTTGGTCGCAATGCAATACATTTTATTAGATAAGATTATATTTTATTATAACATAAGTAATATTTTAAATAATTATGTTTATGAATCACAAATATGATTACTTTGGTATAAATTATTGTCGTGAACAGAATACACTTCATGTTAATGTTTACATCGTCGCTATACCGGTCTCTAATCCTTACTTCAGCAACTTTACATATCCTCCTCAAACTACCGGCTACGGACGAGATAATATTGCTCTGGAGAATGAAAGATTGGTGAGTTGTATAGACTGTTAATGCTCAAATAAAAAAATGGTACCATCATAATATATTTCATGATCTAATAAATGTACGATTATGATAAGTTTTTGTATTGGATTATAAATTTGTATTCCAATATATATTTATTGGACACGAATATTATTTATCTTCTCTTTTTTTCTCATTATTCATGTATTTATTTTTTTGGAAATAATACATTCAATATTTTCTCTTTTTACTCTATAATTTAATTCATACTGTTCATTTATTTCATTCCGTATAACGTATCATTTGGTTTTCAAGCTAAATAGCATTATAACAATATAAATCATGTTGTTCATTTTTATCTTATGTTATCTGAGGTTGTGTTTTAATGAGATGGTCACATTGTAAGTCAAATTTTATGAATTTATATTTTGATACAAAATTTAGATGTTACAGAAAATCAGATGATAAAAGGTTTTCTTGAAATAAATCAGGGAAACATTTAATGGTCTGGGAAAGTCAAAGCATTTTTTGAATAGAAGTACATTACAGAGTACATACCTGTGAATTTTCAGCTATTTTTTACACAATTTTGATAATTCTTGAGATTCGTTCAAAAATACAATAAAATCAAGGGGGTCTTTTTATATCATCTGTTTCTAGTTTCAAGTAGCTAACATTTTTAAAATGTCAACTCGCTTGCTCGTCATTGATTTTACGTATTCTTCAAATAGATGTATATTCAGTATGTGATGAATATTTTGGTGAACTCTGTTTATAAAATGATGAACTTATTCCCAATTACGAAAGTTAATCAAATTGTCTATACAGCTTTATGGCGGAATCATGTTTTTGTTTTATTAATTGTATTATTGACGCCAAATCTTCATCAGATGAATGTAGAAACGTATTTAGCGTACGAAAGACATACGATATAAAATTGATAGTTTAAATATTACTTCTGTTTCTTTACTTCAAAGTAAAAAAGTTCGATACGATATTCCTATTGACAAAGCTCAATTTTTAAATGCAATAAATTTTGACAACGGTGGATAAAATTTTAATGCATTACCTACAACATTATTGCCAACCAAAAAAATCGTTACGTAGTTGTGAAAACTAAAAAAATTGTTCTGAACACCAGCGTAGTAAAGGTTATTTCACTTTTAAATCTAAACGTCAGAATACCGTCATTAGTTTGCATTGCTCCACTCTCATACCTGACTTAGTTTCTACTTTAATTTTGCTGAAGCGTTGACAGATTATGAGAGTAGCACTGTCGCCACAATAATTATTTTTTGTAGGGTACTGAAAACTTCACTATTCTAATATATTTCATGAGTTTATCTGAAAATGTGAAAAAACTCCGTAAATATCAGTACTATTTTATGTGCATTTAGGTATTTTAAGATCTTTAAATTGGGGTTTTCCAGAGAACTTGAGGAAACAGTTGTGCTCTAGAAAGTAGCCACTTTGTTAAAATTTATTATAATGATTTTCAAAAAAATCGGGTAGATTCACAAATACATTATAGCATGTTGTAGAAGATTAACTAATCGTTTATTGAAGATCATCTAATCTTATGGTTGGATGTATATTACGTGATTTTATTATCATATATCAAGGTTAGCTAATTTCATGAAAGTTCTTCGTATCCTTCACTCGCCCCTTCTCAGAACCGGGAGAAAGAGAGGAACATGATCCTCCAGATGGAGTCCCGGCTGAAAAGGGAGGTTGTGACCGAGTCGCGGTCCAAGCTGGTAGGGAAGCTGGTGCGAAACAACCCGCGCGGCCCCTGTCGCCAGCCTCCCACTGAGAACCTGCAGCGGCTGAGTCTGCTCAATCAAGCTGTCTTCATCGGCCGGAGGTTGTGCTCCTGTCGGGACCCGGACTTCTTGCTCGAGCTCATTCAGACACAGGGTGGGTCGCTTTCTTGCTTGTTGTTCTCTCTGCTATTTGTTATGTTACTTTTGTACTGATACAAATTCTAATAGAAGATTGCAATTTGATTCATACAATGGTTAATTATATTGGATGGTTATTTCACCTGTAAAGTAATTGTACATCACAACCATTTACCATGCATTCCCACCTTAATATTATTTTGAATATATTTTTACTCCACAAAATATTAAAGAAGTTCCGAAAAGAATTATTTTTAATAAGCTTATTTAATAATCCTGTTTAACGATTTTTTATGATCACTGTCATTTTCATTGTCTTTCAAAATTCAATCTTTACCTTTTTGAAATATAATAATGCTACTTCATTTTCATTTTAATAGTTCGGCAGTAACATAGCATGTCTCTCTCTCTATCACTGTCTCTCCAGCGGGCCAGGGCAGCCAGCAGTGGCTGATTCAATTGGTCGAAGAAGCGAGTGACTCTGACCTTGACTATCTGCCCCTCCAGTGCCTCTCTGAGTTCCTCATTCATGACGTCATCCGAGAACTGGAGCGACACCATGATAACCTTCGTCCTGTGAAGCAGTCAAGTATGTTTGCTTCATGGACCAATCCTAACTTTATACTTACGCATGTTTCTCGAAATGTTGCAGAGAAGGAAGTGGTGCTGATCAGTGGCCCTCTGGAGACGAGGAAACAGGACCGACGGAATCAGCTCAACAGTCGCATGAAGCGGGCGGCTGCCTCCTCCGATAGCTCCATGACAACCAAGGTGGCCGAGGCAACACAGAACTCCTTCTTCGCTCGACTCAACGACTCCGACCCCATCAGACGTAGAGCAGCCAGAAAGGTGGTGCTGTCTTCTCTTGGCTTGACTATCTAATTGTATTTATTTTAGAAACAAGATTAGAGTGGACGCATGTGAAAATATGATATCGAAATGTTACCGCTAAATTAAAATGGCTCGTTATTCACGGTAAACCGAAATTCTTTAGATAATTTACAAACGTCAACAACTCTTGTGACTAAATGAATCTTGATTTGTTTTTGTACCTTGACTAGAATTTATATGATTATGTTTGTCTCCGTATTTATAACTGCAGGTAACTTTGTGAAAGCTACTCCTGAAGGATATAGCCTGTGGTAAAATGTGTGTGAACCATTCAGTGATTCACTGTGTGGATAGACACTATGTCTCGTGTCCTGGAAATTTAGGAAAACAACGGGCCTACTTACTGATTTTGTTTCATTAGAGCAAGTTTCGTGTTTCGTTTGGTAACTACAATTAGTTCAGTTAAAATAGACTATTGACTATATTGATGGTACCACTGTTATGACGTCAAAAAAGTGGACACATTTTAGGTAGCAAATTTACTATTTGTAACTTGTTGAAATCATTTCTGGGACTTTTTAGACTAAAAGTCATCCATAGGCTATCTTATTCAGCCAATAAACATGAAGTTTTTAAAGTATGTTAGCTAAACATTTTATTTTTGGATTTATCGTAAATAAAATATTATGTTATAAAATTGAGGCACCTTCAAAACTTTTTAAAATTCCGTGCAATAATTCACTTGCAAAATATTCCTATTAATTTGTAAGAAATTTATTTGTATTTTATTAATATACTGATGTTTTAATAAGAGTGAAAAGGCACTTTAATTATAATATCATAATATGAGAAATACAAAATGGTCATTTCTGATATTTGTATTTGAAGATAGAGTTAAAAGCTGGTAGCTAATAAATTAGATTTTATTTTATATAAATATAGGCACACATTTTTGCAATACTATTTCTTCCTCAGGGGCCTAAGATAACATAAAATGAATCCATCTAACAGATATCGGTATATATTATATTATATAGTCAGCTGCGCTTGAGTAGAGATCACATTAAATATAATATCTAGGGGCAGCAATAATCAGTTATTGTACAAATTATTAATATTTATATGTAAGAAATAAAGACATAGAAATGTACTAAAAAAATGTGTGCAAGCTATATAAAAATGTACTAGGCGCAAAGTTTAAAGTTACAGATTAAAAAAATTATCACAATCACGCAAAAGTTAGTACAAAGATGAATCTGGAATGTTTTTTAGAAAATTAAATATTTGAACATTAATACACCGTTATAAGCTGCTACATGGATTACATTTATCTTTACTTATCTTGTGCACTTGAGGAAGCAACAGTGTAGTGTTACGAAAATTCGTTATTTTATTAAAATAAAATCTAATTTAGCAGCCACCGACTTTTAACTCTCATTAAATTAACTCTTAATAATTTTCTTTAATAATTTAGCTGCACATGAATGAATTACAGTTTATAATTATTTGTAATTTGACCTGCTTTACTTTACCATTATACCATGACGATACAACTATTCATGTGGTACCCACGTTTCTTTTATTACTTTTTTGTCTAGTGTTACTCTGTTTAAAAATGTTATCATACTACTTTCGCTGTTTGTACAGGCTCTGCGCTTAGTGCTTACTTATTATACTTATAACATTCACAAAGATTATTAAATTTTAATTTAGCATAACACACAAATTGATATTTTGTCAATATTCTACTTAATATACTTAATTATCTACTTAATGTCCAGTCAATACGCTGACTTACTGGTCCTCACCACTGACTTTGTCCCCCCCCAGTGCCTGGAACTTCTGGCTCAGCCCACCATGGCCACCTCAACATGTCTCACTGATGAGGCGGACATCAGCGCTACTCTCACCTCCCTCAGCCGACTGTCCATGTTCCTCTACAGCCCCGCTGAATTCCTCGAGCGTTTGTTGCGCGCGCTGGAGGTGGAGACCTGTCTGGCCGTCATCACCGCCTACATCGTCTTCCTCTGCGAGCAGATCACCGACGGCGAGTTTCAGGTGGGTTGAGGTCGAGTCACATCACGACTCAACTGCTCTGTGGGTGTTGTCGTGTTGTTGATCATGTTACGTGGGGGGGGAGTGCTTAATGAAGATTGAATAATCTGCCAGTTGACGGAATCAATTGATGTCCTAGCTTACGATTCAATTTGATTTCATCACTGTTTGTCATCAGCTGTCGAGGCGGACAAAACGAACTCTAGCTTATTATATAATATTTCTTTAGATCCAACATTTTGATATCCAAGCACTGTTTGCAGAATACGTCAAATGAAGACATGAAAAGTGGTTTAGCTTTATCGCACTCGTTGCCATGTAGAACCATAAACAATTATTTTACTGCTAATTGGAAGGAGGTATATAATATTATTAATGTTACACTATTTATAATATAATGTTACAAACAATATTATGTTATGTATGCTCTTAATTATTTTTCTACTGCGGTATCAAACAAATCAAATTAATATGTAGATATACTGTGCTTTAACAAATCCATTAGTATTAGGCTATATCTTATATTAATATTAAAAAATGACATGAGTGCTAAATAAATGCCCTAATATGACTAGGTGCTAATTTGTACTTAAATACAACAGTTTGTTTACAAGTTGGTAAGAGCACTGTGATCCCGCCTGACTATACGAGTAGATAAACTTAGCCAATTTTTACATATTAATACAGTCATGAAAAATACCGAAATGTGCGCTAAATTCTGTTGTATACGAACTTGTTTATTGACTAATTATTTATCACATTTTACATAAATTGTTTCCACAATGTTTGAAGTAGAGTTATTTGTTATATTATCTATGCAGTATTCCTTATCTCCACTTTTCACGTATATAAACTAATTTCTTATCTACAACCAGGTTTGGAAGGTCTGTAGGCGATAACTTTTAGAATGTATGTTATTATAAAAACAAGGAATTAATTATTATCTGGATGTCCACGACTGGGTAAAACCTGGAAAATGCTTGCCATCGGGAAAACCTGGAAAAACCGGGAATTTAGCTATTTACAGAATAAAATCGAGAATTGGTCTTAATATTTATGTTGTTTATTTTTAAAATTATCTGCTGGTACTTGCCCAGTCTTTTATTACATTATAATAATTGTTACTTTTGTCATTTTCAACTAACATCGCTTTTTTCTGCATAATCGTGTATTATACTATTATTAACTTCTTTTACGCTGAGCACAGTCATTATGACTGCAGGGAATTAAGCAACCCTGGCTTGCTGAGCTGTCATTAGGTTTTGTATTTTGCTAGTCTTGGTAAAAAAAAACCCGGGAAAATGACAATTATTAGCCTGGAAAAACCGGAAATTCGATTGTGATAATTGCCCGGACATCCTGGTATTGGAACCACCATATTATTGCATTGGCATTGAAAAATATACCAGCGTTTGAAATAGGAACCTATTGAAATTTAACTATAATTGTGAAATGTTACTTAACGCTTAAAAGGCTTTTCCTAATTTAAGAAATAATTAAATTGAGTGCCCCATTGGCCTCCTTATTTCCTACGGTATTGACAACGATTGCTTCATAGCCACATAAATTGCCCACAAATTTGTTACCCATACGAAGTTCCATACCAACATTAGGCACAATACAATAATCGCCCTGTTTCCATGACACTTGCACCCGCCTGGCAGGCCTGGAAGCCGCTGACGCATGCGCTGACCAGCCTGTTGCTGCAGCGACCCACCCTAGCACGGGCCCTGCTCACCGCCTCCCAGCAGGGGGGTCACCAGGACACCCGCGCAGACCGTGTCATGTCAGTCATGGCCGAGATCTTCCTCCGCTACATCGACTACTCGACCACTGCTGATGCCATCCCCGTCGAGGAGCACATGGTAGGCTGACTTTGCTGCATCCCTCCCTCCCTGCGAACTATTGTCAGATTAATCAGTTTGGAAATATAATTATATTGGTTTTGACTGGGTGTGAAGATAAATGTCAATTATTTTTGATTATTTTTTACTTTTTGAACATTGTTTTTTAAAATAATTTTTGACTTCTATTTTACCGGCATAAAAATGCACCATATAATGATAAAGTATTTATGTACAAACACATCTATATGAATTTAGGTCATTAATAAGTGAATTAATATTGGGAATTCATATACCCTGTAGAAAATCTAGTATAGACCGTGATTAACAAAACTTATAAATATCCAATGTTGTCGGACCTTATAATTTTATTAAACGAATAAATGAGTTATGTGTGATGTTCAATAGAAACATATTTTGTTTATATAATTCTATGTTTAGATATAATTATTTCAAAGACTTATTAAGAATATATTTATTATTATTCAATATGATACATCGTTACTTCAGCTAGACGTGTATGAACAGATAATAGACAACCAGTGCAACCCCCCCTCCTCCCCGCCACTGTGCAGACTGTGTTCGTAAGCTGGGACAAGGACCGCCTGTGCCCCATGCAGGTGCCGGTGGTACAGGCCCAGCTCTACCTGCTCAGCTATCCCCGGCCCCACCTGGCCCCCTATCAGCGCCTCCTCTCGACCTGGTTCAATGAGGAGGGCGTCCCGCCCGACATGGACCGGATGGACGTGATGGACGACCGGACCTCGGACCGGGCTATCATACCCGGATGGTTGCGCCAGACGCTGGTCAGATCTGGTCACACGACCCTGGTCAGGGGAGGTAGGCGATGGGGTATGATTTGTTTGAGGTAGCATGGTGAAACCAGACTTTAGTGTGCTAAACTTAAAAAATTCTCAAAACTAAAGAAGGCCATCACAAAATATTTTATTAAATAAAAGTAATAAAGAATACGCTTAGGAAGAGATAAACATATATCAAATGTTAATCATGAATTTAGCGTCTTAAATTGGAAAAATTGGTTGAATAATTTAATTACAGTTTCGGTAAACTTGCGATAATTTCGAATTTTCTTCATGGCTGGCAGACCGCCTGCGCAAACAACACATACCGTACCAGTGGTGGTGAGGCTTTTCAGAAGATATTGGTACCAATTAGTGAACACTGTAATGTTTGATACATTTTTATCTCTTCCTGAAAATGTATTCTGCATTACTTTTACTTAATACATTATTTTGTTGATGGACTTCAGTAAATTAGGAAATTTTTAATGTTTAGGACACTAAACTCCGGATTCTCTGACATTATTAATTTATTCCACTCCTTGACTTGTGGCAAGTGATTGGTTTATTTCAAGTGTCACTACTTCATTTCATTAACTCTATGACTATGATGCTCTCTACGGCTCCTTTTATATCTTTCTTTTCTTCTGTTTTATTTTAATTTCTTTATGTCAAGATACTAACCAGTAATCATTTTTAATGAATTTACAAAAAATTGTTTATACAATGTAAAACGAAGTAAAGCTATTATATTACACAATTAAAATTGATTGGAACCATCAGGCAAAATCAGCTCATCAGATAGAAAGAAAATAAATAAATCAGAAATAATAAAATATAAATTAAAAAAATGGCAACTATATAACAAAGAAAACCGACAAAAGAAATACACAAAAGACAAAGGAGAGGAATTAATATAACTGGAAATAACAAGAGTGCAACTTCCTAGAAAAAACTCATTAAAAAAATATGATGTATTTTGTTTTATATATGTTGTATAACGAAAAAATTAATACGTGAATAAATTTTCTCAAATATATTATAATAATTCCTCAAGTTTAAATATGACAGTTGATCTATTCCGTCTTACAGAAAACACACATCTAATCTCTATATATCCAGAACTGCTGAATTGAACAGTTGTAAACGTTACCTTCTTACTAAATGTTCAACAGTCTCGGTACAACATCTCCTGTTCAATTTTTTTGTTTCAGAAAGACTATTATTTGCAATTAAAAACTGATCTAAACACTAACATTGTTTTCTATATTTTTAATAGCAAGTATTACGTTACACCTACTAATACAATTTACAACATGTTTTTAATAGCAAATATTACGTTACCTACTGATGCAATTTATAACATGTTTCTAATAATTTCCGAAATAATTTTATTTATAAATGCCATACAGAAAATTGCACTTACATGTTATTCAAACACATGTTAGTAGAATTAAAGAATTATATTGTGACATGTTTCACACTACTGGTGTGTCATGGATGTGTAGGTACTGCGATTGCTCGTGTATTTAATGCAACTATATTAGTTATGTTTAATTTTCAAAACGCTAAAAATTTAAAGTCCTGGATTTTTAAACCGATTAAAGTATAAAGAAAATAAAACAGTGGGGACATACACTTACTGTGGGTCACACACAAAACGGTCGAATACAAATAAAAAATGATGGTTGCAATATTCTTTCAAGCCATACTTTATAGCTTATAGCGTTTAACGTTTATATAACTTAATATTTTAAAAGTATAATAAATATAATATAAATGAGGTCTATGTTACCTCATTTGATCAACTTGAATTGTGATCGTAACAGAAGCGTGATAGTTCCCGAAATTGTTTATTGAACTCTGATAGAGACAATGATCCTGAAAATAACCATGTTACAAGCATTGCATTCGGTGTAAAGTATATTGTATGCGCAAGTGTTGAGAAAATTAATAAGAAAAGCACTTGCTAGTTTTCATAACATACGCAAAACAAAATGTGAATTTTATAGAGTCATTATTATATTAAATGCACTATTTTTATTTGTCTCTATTATGATTAGATACATAGGTACTAAATAACAACGATGTCAGTTCAGGCTGAATTAAAAAATAAAACCAGACGAATGTATACAATATATAGAGCACATTTATTAAATAGATTATTTGTAAATTATGTTGATCTTGCCTTATTGTAAAACAAACAAACAAATATATTTAACAAAAATATAAGTAATCTACTTGGATTTTGAAACGAATAATTGCGATTACAAGTAATGAATGTTAATTTCTTATTAGGATATTAACAAAAAATATGGATTTATCTTTATCTTAGCGGGAGTTTAACAGAAATGGATTTATTTAAACATTTTAGTATGACATTTTGCTATTTTAAATTTGTTTCTTGTAGCTCGTCAAATTAATTTAATATTTAATATAAACATTTTAGATGACAATACGTTGTCAGATTTGAATGAAGACTCACAACATACTAGTCATATTATTCTTATTTGGAAATACCTGATATACTTTTATGGAACTATGTAATGTTGCTTATTATGATTAGTTAATGATTATTTAACATATAAAAATAACTCATCACTGCTTATATACGTTTCAAATAAGTGTACACTTAAAATTAAAATATGGTGCATTCATAAATTATCCTTCATAGTTATAAATGTTTTTTCAGTTAGAACAAATTATAAAATGTATTATTGAAATCCACTATAACATAATTACAATATGATGCAGGTTATCCTGGAAATGTAAATTTATTTTAAATTAATAACTTACTTTAGCATCAACATTCAGTACGTTATTACTTTGTAACTTTATTAGCAAATTTCTGGCCGTAGCAACTCTGCAAAATAAAAAATAAAACCGTTAAAAAATGGTGTAATATTTTTTAGCCATTTTATGCGATTTGAAAACAAAGGTTTCTTTTAACATTACAAAATATCGATCGATGGAGATCGAAAAAGTTTCATAAGCTATGTTTTCTAATATATATATTAATCAATGTACGATATTTATAATGCTTATTTCGAATAATATTTTAGTATATTCACTATTAGCTTTATTTAAATTTGTACCAAATAAAAGTGTGCAAATGTGTAGAGAATATTAATTTTGATTACTTTTAAACTAATGCACAATATGCCATACTGATAAAACATGTTTAGTATAGTTATCAATTGCTATTGGTTACAATACTGTATTATACTAACCGGCTTGTCATGCATAATGTGGTGAAGTTTAATTATCACTAAAATCAGTAAATGTTATATTTGATGTCAACTTTATCAGTGAAGTTATCAAGACCAAGTTATTAATAATCTGTTATTGGTCACCTGTGCATCCCTATTCTTCTAAATTATTTTTACGGATAACTTATAGTATCATGTTATTATTATCACATATTATACCCTCAACATTTATGTTGCAACTATTTATTGCCTTATCAAATGTATAATAATTAGCATAACTTTGACACCAAATTGACCGATTATGGTATATCTGAGTTATAGGAAACAAAATATATATTTTTCTAATTGCAATGATAAATACATCATTATTTAACTAAACTAATTAAGAATATTTAACGGTAGAGGTTCAGTACGTATTTGTCAATTTGATCCTCGCGAGGCTAAATAGACTTCCGTACGTGTCAGGTGAATCTAATGTAATTAGTGAATAGAATAAAATTAACGAAACAAATATTTAAATTGTACAATATATAATTGAAGGCAACAAAATCATAGTTAATAACTTATGTCAATATAATATATTTTAATTTGAATAGTATTGTATATACTTATAATAGATGGATATACACATAATATATGAGTATCCATCAGATCTAATATATATTATGATATATTGAAACTATATTATATATATACAACAAGAAAATTATAAAAATTGTGTACAATTTACAGACCGACCTGGGAATCTCGGTAAGTTTAAAAATTACATTTTTATCCGGGAAATAAATCACAATTGCTTTTAAATTGCACGGAAACTGAAATGGGAATAATATGTTATACATATGTTATAATAAACTATGTCATAGAATAGTAATCGTAAAAAATAAATAAACACGATACAATAGCTTAACATAAATAAAAAATTAATAAATTGCAATGAAACAGTCGGATGTTTCTTAAAAGCAATCACATTTTACAAATAAATGTTACAATATTAGAATTTCATAACACTATTAGAGGTAAATATGTATAACATGTAACATTTATATTATAAACAATTCAAAATAAATTGAACTGTGTAGTTAGTGTAATAATTTGAATAAAGGATACATCTATATATACGTAAGTACAAGAATGAACATTTTGAACAATGTTTAACATGTGCGAACATATAGTATAGATTCGTTTATTATAATTTAGAATATTTAAACATTTAATTAAAATATTTACATATTATAATTATTTTCGCTAACTACTAGTTGTATGTTCAATCAAAAAACTGTTTTAATAAATTAAAAAGACATGTGCATAATTGTTCGTGTTATTATCAATAATGTCATGTGTACAATACATACAAGTGTACGTGGTATATTTTTAAATCAAAGTATTATATTCGTCATATTATCACAAAACAGGGTATTTGTTTTATACATATAATTTTTTAATGTATTTAATTTTAAAATTTTAAATTTATTGAAATATATATGTATATTTTTATGTAAATACTATCAATTTTTGTAGTTTACAATATGTAGTTTGTATTAAAACAAATTTAATATTTACATTTTAGGTTTGATGGCAACACAACATGTTGGTTTGA
>JAUZND010032625.1:0-22609 GCA_034780555.1 Coelogynopora nodosa
AAAATTAATGAAGCGATTTTTTTGCTCACTCTATAGTAAAAACATAGAGCGATTTCTTTTTGCTCACTAGAAACAGTAAGCAAAAAATTTTGCTCACGCATTTATAATATAAGCGTGGCATAAAATGATAAATTAATTAGTACAATAGGCTAATTAAAGTACACAAACGGCTTTAATTATTAATAAAACAAAATTGTATATCTCGATTTCAATCATTATGTACGCAATGCCTTAACCAATTTATTGCCTTTCAGAAATGGTCTTTAAACCATCGCGCTATCCAATGCAATTCAAAAGCACCACTTTCAGAAGTATGTATGTGGATCTGCCATCGAACAGATGACAGAGGAAGAAACGAGACAAGAAAGGAGGCTAACTAGGAAGGAACCGGGCCGGGCCGGGCCCCATTGTGACGTCAGACAATGATTACAGTGACAAATATTATTTAATCCCAGGCCCGTAGTCAGATGCAGGCCCGTATTTAGATACATGCGCACTCACCGTGCGCGCGCATGCCCCTCAGGATTTCTAAAAAAAAATATGTACGTTTATTGAATTGTGTGAATTAATTTTGAGAAGAAGGATACATAACAAATCTATGAATATTGTGAATATAATCTATTTATAACAAGCATCTATCCATAGGAATCTAATGATATGTTGTAGATTACTTATGTATCTGATATAATAAATAAAATACACAAAAAAAATTAAAAATGTTAATTTGTTAAAATTGTTATTAAAAAAATAACTACCTATATTAAAAACCTCGTGTAAAGACCTCCCCCTCGAAGCGTTACTATCTTAAAAGTTAGATTATAGTCATAGGATTATAATGCTATAACGAATTCATATAGCTTTTACTTTCATTTATATGCATTCTAAGATTTAATCTGTTAAAAAATTCGGCGCCACGCGCCGATTTAGAGGCTCGGTTTCTCGCCTCGCCATACCACAGCGGATAATGTTCCTCCTTTTATTAAGTGCCGGGCATGCCCCTGACAAATTCCTGCATACGGGCCTGATCTGTCTCTCTCTCTCTCTCCAGAACCCGAGGTGGAGCGTCGCGACAGTTTCACCACAACCAACGAGTTCCTCCTCAAGTTGAGCGGTGGTGGTGCTGGTGGTGGGGCGGGGGGCCCGCCTACAACAGTGGGGGGTGGCAACTTCGGGGACATGATCGACTCCGATGTGACCAACCTGTTGGAGATCTCTGACAATGACCTCCAGATCCTCACTGACCCCAACATGATCGACTATGTGACCGATGACTTCACCGAGGAAGAGCTCTTGCAGGAGCACCAACTGCAGTAGATCGATTTGCGGGGGGGGGGGATTATCGATTATCCACGATATCGATCGATTGTTGTAAACATGATTGTCAGGAAATAATATTTAATAGAATTTGTTCTCGTGTTGCATGCATGTTTACTGAAAACTTGTTGTAATAATCCTAAAAATTAGCGGAAACCATGATAAATTTTAATAATTTCACAAATGTAAGATTAGATAAATGTATGTAATGTTGTGATGGTACGCAATATAAGATTGAAGATAACTATTTAGGATATTGTATTGGTCAAAACTAAATTTATCTAACGAAACTTTTACCTAACACCTTTTTTTCACAACATTTCTCATTCATAACTTTGACCCTTCAACTTTATAAAGATATCTCCATAAACAGTAAAAAAAAAAACATCTATTTTCTGAATATTGTTTCTCAAGTTTCAGTTGATACTAATTCACGCTGGACTTGTTTCTGTTGACATAAATAAGGCCGTTAAAGAGTAAAAGTTTGTGATATTCTCATGTTGCTTCCTTTCTATTTGATTACTATTGATACAGTTCACACAGGCTTCACATCCCTCTAACAGGTCGATATCTAATCGATTGTAAATATTTGATCTCCCTCTCTATTTGAATTGTGTTCTTTCTTTCATCAGGGTAAAACTTAAAATGCAGCTCAGTTATTCTTCACTTTAAAGAAACAATTATCAGTGTGACCAGAAACTTGCTTAGTAGGTCATTTCTTCTCGCTCTAGTATGAAACAATAATTAATGGCATAATTGTATAGCCATTTGCAAATATCACATACACCTGTACATTATATTTATTAATTAACTTATTAGGAACGAAAGTTTTAGTATTTTAGGAGTAGTAAGTTGGGAGTACTACTAGCGCATTAAAAAGTTCAATATTACAGGAAACATTATATGTCAGCATTAATTGTAATATGATGTTGCAACAATGCTTTTTTACGTAAATTGAGTTCCTGATTGTTGCCAAAAATGTATCGACTACTGATTAGAGCATGTTTATTCAATTTGTATTACTTAAACTTGCGTTCCTGAATGTTACGCAGGAGATTCATTTGTTAATAACTCTGATTGTTATAATATTTTTTCTAGTTTACTTTTGACTCATCACTAACGCATTATAATAGTATTATCAAAAGGCGACTCATTCATAATTTTTTTCCCGTTTCAACTCATTATTTGTTACTTGTGAGGGCCGGGAGAGATGTGATTACTTTCTCATGTATCATAAAGGTAACACAAACACATTTTACAATTACTTACAGAGGCCAGATTGATATGATTTCTTTATTATCAATCGATAAAAACTATTTCTTACTCTCGACAGTATTTAAAGCGTTTTTTCTGTCTTTTTCGTAAAAAAAGAAATATTGTTCTTCATAAAACTGTATTTTATCTGCTGTTTCTAATTGTGATTAATTTTGTCAATTTTTTATAAGAATGATTCATTACACATATATATTACTGACTCAATTAAAAGATTATTTCGTTAGGCGGTCAACTCCCTTGATATCAGCTCGGAACATCTCTTTTATCATTGGCTACTATTGCCAGGAGATCTCTTCTAACATGACCAAATTGAAGGATTTGATTGCCCCGTGTACAGCCGACTAATTGTGTCAACTATAAATTGCTTCTGTTCTTTTCTGTTCATTTGACCTAGCCTTTGTGAACCAGTTGCAGTGTGGCAGTTTGTTGATGATATTTTGGCTTAGTGTAGATACCACGATTTGTGTATCAATTGTTGTAAAAAGAAATACTAATAATGTTCTAGGTAACAGTGGAGGCATCTTGAACAGTGTTGTCTTGAATGTTTGATGAAAGTTACCGTGTTTGTCTCCGCTAAATTTCTGTGGCATTCAAAGTTGTGTGCTATTATCATCTTGTTCAAACACTGGGACACATAATATAACATTTATTGTTAACTTAACTTTGGGTTGTCATTGTTATAACTAAAACGCGTTGTTCTTGTAACCAACCGAACCGATTTTGTTGAGAATTTCTGTTTGTGAGAGATACGCAATGAGTGTACTTACTATACTCGTAGATTTGTACTTGAATTTTTTTTTAGTAAATCTATTTTGTTATCACTGCCAACGTTGTCTATGTCAGTATTACAACGATTTGTCGTAAATACAAAGGAAATATATCTATTTCAATTTAACCTGTATAATGATCGGAACCAAATTGATTCACAATGCTCGTTGTACACTAATTCCGGTTTTAATACTTTTAATTGTTTATTGGATTCAAAGTGAACCCGATTTTTAATCCTTGCTATAAGTGAACTGTTTTGTTTTGCCTTTTTAATGTCCATAATAAGTTTTTATTGATTGTGTTCACACCATATTGTAAGTTATTGATTTTTTTAATTTATAGCAGAAGTGCTTTCAATACGGGTTGACATTTATAGTTATATGTATATATATATATAAGTATGTATATCGTCTGCATAGCGTAACAGTTATATTATATCATATGGCTTGTAAAATTGACGTATTTTGTTTGGGACTATTTTGTGATAAAATGTATCGACCATGCCATCCATACTCTTCAACTAATTCAAGTGTGTACGAAGATGGCTCATGGTTACAGCCCAAACTTAAACAACTGAGTAGCCTAAAAATACGTTTTAATCTGTGAGAATCGTGTGCCGTGTGACAAGAAATCTTATCCTTGAATCGTGTTAGACAACTCATATGTGTTATTTTTTAATTGTGAATTAAATAGATTAATTTTGACGCATGTATATCAATTTCAGATACTGACAGCAGCAATTGTTGAGTTATTATACAATTTCAATTAATTTTTTTAATATTGTTGACTGTCTATTTTAGTATATATTTTATCTTAATGTTTTTGTAGATGGATGTGCTTCTACTCAATCGCCACACATTGTTGTTTTTATCAATAAACTCTGATATTATTGTCATTATGTCCCAGATAACGAGAGGGTACCGTAATTATGTCATCATTGCCATATTTCTTATTTTATTTGCATCCTTTTTGTTTTTTTTCGTGTTTTTGTATACGGAGTGCCCAATACATTTCAAATAAAATATATTATTGATAGCTACCACTGCGAATGCCTTTAAACTGGGTTGTATTTCAGGAACTAAAACCTATGGTACTATATACTCGCTTTTTTGTTACTAACTTCCTCTGACGAATTTTGGGCATTCTAACCATAGATTCGTGTTTCCTCAATTTAACTAATTATAATTGTTATTCTAATCCTTGTAAATGATGTCACGTTTGTCCTGGGCTTGTGATGTTACTAACGTACTCGTATGTCCACATATAAAGGTCAACCAACTCTCAACCAGCCAGTTAACTCCACCTTTTTGTTAAATGTGTCATTATTGTTTCATTTTTGGTCGGCCAAAAGCAGCTATTTTGTACTCTAGCGTATAATACTAATAAAATACGCGGTGCTATATGTGATTATTATTTGGATAAGTGATCAACTATTATTATTGTCTATCTTTTGTATCAATTGTATTTTCCATTCGACAATTATTATGCGCATACAGTCTGTGTATTGTTTTCGGCTATCACGTTATTTGTCTTAATATACTTCTTTACTGTCATGTTTTGTCTTATTTAGTTTGTGAGTTGTTTTACCAGCGTAAGCTTGAATATCAATGTCTATTTTCGCCGACTCTGTATATAAACGAATAATCTTTTTTTTTAATACCTATACGTTGAGTAGTGAATGTTATTTGTTTAATGTTTAGTTTTTTACGTTTTCTAACAACTTTGCCAGATTACAGTTTGAATGTAGCTTAATTGTTCACACCATATATTATAATGCTATAGTTAGCTTTTTTTATCTTTAAATCGTGAATTCGTTAAATCGTTTAAAATCAATTGCAACTATATATATATGTCTTAATTTAGACGTAAATGTTTTGTTTTGTGATTATACACTTTAAACATATTACACTTGTGCGAGATTTTAGAGAAATTGTGAAAGTTAGTTCACGCTTTTTTGTGTAAAAAGGAGTTGCGCTTAACAGTTTGATTTTTCTATAATTAAACGTCCTAGCTATGAGGCTTATATATGTAGTATTATTAATAAAATATTGGTCATTTGTTTATTATTTACATGAAACTTAACAATGATAAGGGGTTTGGAAATGTGGTCCTGCGGAAAAAATGTAGGCTCTTCCATTCTATAGGTGAAGGCGTTTACACAACGATCCTAACAGGAGCACTCGTATTAAATAAAAACCTACGTTGGTAATTATATATAAATCCGATGACAATAATTTTATTATTTTCCCAATACTTCGAAATTCAGAACCGCCTGTCACCTGAGACAATTTTACAAAAATTGATGTACATCGTTTAATGTTATTTCTATATCCTTTAAAATATGTAAGGTCAAAATAGTCACTTTTATCACAGAATTACTACCATTCATGTAATCCATACTATGTGTCTAATTAGTGTTACACAATTAATACCAAAAAAATAATACTTTACAAATTTAGATAATGATGTCTAATTTTTATTCCTCTAAAATCAAGCCTCTTGTGTCTTTTTGATTTCAATTATTATTTGCTGCTAATATTGTTGCTTGCAAAATGACTTAAAACTTCGTTTTTTTCCCCTATTATTATGCTATTTTAACCTAATTTGCGCAGAATACTCAACGCAAATTCCTTTCACTTGTTTAATAAGGCGATAACAACATTACTTTAGATAATTATTTAATTAGTATGGCAACTTATGACTTACTAAATATATTCTCATATTACATTATAATTTTATTATTTAAAACAATATATTCAGCATGGCCGTCGTCGCCAGGAGGGGTGAGGTTCTCGAACGCCTTCCTTTTTTGAATTTCTGCACTTTTTAATAATGGTTCCCTATTTCTATACTAAGTATTAATTTTTTATTATGTAATGTTTTAATCTTAGGCCTATATATCTAAATATATAATAAAATCTGCATAGAGGTAGCGAGTCTAAATAAATGCTAATTTCGGAAAATATTGCCCCTCTGATAATAATGCAACTATAAATGCCCTTTTCAGAAAATATATTCTCACACTATGAAGGCTACCTGTACATATATGTCACGACCATAGAGTAACGAACACGTGTTTATATTTAAATATATTTTACTATAAAAAAGTTAATATAGCTCATTTTGCATATGCACCGTACTAGAGATACTTACCTTTTATGGTATGAACTAACAATTTTTGCCATTGTTAATAAATAGAAGATTCAGCTAACATCCTACTATATAGTATAAGATTAAATATTCTAAAAATAATATTATTTTATCTATCGAATTGCCGACTGTCTAGATATCCGTCTCTCATTTGTCGATTATCTAATACGTTAATACTTGCAGTAACCAATCAGCATTAATTCATGCATTCGCTGTATTAAAATGATAGTTTATAGGCAAAACAGAGACCACTTAGGAACCGTTGCTAGGTAAAAATCTTTTTCTCATGTACTATATATTTTCATAATTTCTGATCTATTTAAAATATTTAGCTAATTTTGTTAGAGTATAAGGGTCATTATTCAATCTAAAAATAAATAATACTAATAAGAATTTCCGAAAATGGGAAATTTACGAACACTTATCTGTTATTAGGTCAAATTTAAATCTCAAAGTATACATTTTTTAAGTCGCAAAACTGTGATTTTTAAATGGTTGCACATTTTTAAAGTTTTTAAACAGAACCGTCTTAGTATTTGGCATATCCAATAATATCTACAGTGTAGTTGTACAATGCAATTCCATTTAAAAAAAATTTTAGAAGAAAAATAGAAAAATTTAAGAAAAATTTAGAAGAAAATCTGACAATTTAATATTTGACAAATAAAATAAGAAGTAATACATTTATATGATTTATGCTGATAATTGTTTTACTAAATCATTATAACAATTAAGATACGTTTGTTGCTATATTTAGCGATTTGTCGGAACTTGATTGGTATAAATACGCCATTTTGTCATCCATTTTGCATTCTGTATTCTGCTCTGTTTGCAAGTTCGTTTCTGCTTGTACTATTGTCTCTACTCTCACATTAAAATGTAAGTTAATGAACTACTCTGTTTTAAAAAACTCTTGTTACCATTTAATATTCTATAAATAACATTGAATGTTATGTTCTTAATGAATGTTAGCTTATTTTAGATACACGATTAGATTATTGGTATCGTAAAATGTTAATTCCAATTTTGAGTTGTAGCAGCATTCGCGTCAAATAATTCATTTGGCAGTGCAAATATTTTAACATTTATTTTTAATTTGAAGAACCGTCATTTAAAAATATTTTTATAGTAGTATTTCATTACACACATTCTATAAAGTATAAGTATAGTCACTTGTGCCGTGGAAGACAAATTAGTTTTAAATGTACTATGAACTTACAAAATCAAAACTATAAATTACTGCCTATTGCCATGATTTTTAAATAAATATACTTATATTCATGACCTATTAAATAGGTATTTTAGTTATTTTTAATGTGAAATAGTAAAGCATTTTTTTATATATTTCGTTGTGCATTTTTGTATTTTTTAAATTTCTATAATTATTTTTTTAAATAAATTGAATTATTAAAAATTATAAATGAATATAATAGTGACTATTTTTAACATGAAACATATTTAATTGAAGCAGAATTAACTAAAAAAGGTTAACCTACAAACACTATAAGTTATAAATATAACCCTAACCACATGCAACCTTCCCTTTTATTAAAGGGCTACTTGAAAAAATTGTTCACATCTGTTTTTCATTCACAAATTGGTTGAGTACATATTACTCAGTAGAAGTTGATATAGGACCATTACTCTGTCAATATTACTAATCTATAACTATGTCTGGAGTAAATGTATGGGTTTCTTATTACTTTCATTATTTGGGAGGTTGTCAGCACTCTCAACATAGAAAATGCTAAAAATCAATAATTGAACTTGAAGGAATACAAATAAGCTAAGCTAAACAATATTTATTTAAAGTTCTTCTGTGATTTTAATCAACATGCTAGGAATTGTACTCACTCCCCTCAAGATTTACAGTATTATAGCCACTATCCATAATTAATGAATACATATTTGATCTGTCATTAAAATGAAATTTAATAATTGGATTTACCTCTAAAACATTAATAAATTAAAGCTATTAATATTATCATAATACAAATGTCTATTCTGAGAATGAGAGTGAATATGAGTATTTAGGCTATTTTCTATTAGAATATTGTTATTATATAGCTTAAATTGTTGTTAATTTGGTTTTCTGGAATTTGTTAATGTATGTGCAGGTAACCAGATTGAATCCTTGAATGAAGTCAACATTGATTTGTATTGGTGTGAAAATTTTAATATTTTTATCAAGTAAATTTTGGTCTACACTCATTTTTCAGAATGCAAATCTTTGTCAAGACCCTCACTGGCAAGACCATCACCCTTGAAGTGGAAGCTTCTGACACCATTGAAAATGTGAAAGCAAAAATTCAAGATAAGGAAGGTATTCCCCCAGATCAGCAGCGACTTATCTTTGCCGGAAAGCAGTTGGAAGATGGACGTACTCTATCTGATTACAACATCCAGAAGGAATCAACCTTGCATCTGGTCCTTCGTCTCCGCGGAGGTATGCAAATCTTTGTCAAGACCCTCACTGGCAAGACCATCACCCTTGAAGTGGAAGCTTCTGACACCATTGAGAATGTGAAGGCAAAGATCCAAGATAAGGAAGGTATTCCCCCAGATCAGCAGCGACTTATCTTTGCTGGAAAGCAGTTGGAAGATGGACGTACTCTGTCTGACTACAACATCCAGAAGGAATCAACCTTGCATCTGGTCCTTCGTCTCCGTGGAGGATGTTAAATTAATAGTGTGGGTTTTCGTATATAACTTGGATCATATATTAAAAATTCTTTATTCAGTCTAGAAAAACAATAACTGTATTATTTTTGGTTTAAAATGAACATCTTTGCCTTTTATTAATTTGTAATATTTAGAGTGGTGTTTAAAGGATCTGTGATTGTATATGCTGGTTTTTTGTGAACGTTTACCAATTCATTCTAGGTATTTATAACCTTTCATGAAAATCTTTGTTTTGATAATTGTCTGTTGATATTTCAGGTCATTTGTTACTATGGGTAGCTTGTAATATTTCATTTTTATGGGCTGAAGAGATTACAAATTTAAAAAATTAAATAATGCATCCAATTCTATGTTTTATACTAATTTCTGTGAACGTTTATAATTTTATAGTATTTGATTACATATTAATAAATAACTTAGTTAATGTTGTATATATTCATATAAGTATACATGATCATAAGTTGAAATAGCTGTCACTGGTACTTTTTTACCAAGTAGCCATTTTCTTTTTATTATTGTGAATGTAATTCCCAAGACCATTACTTTATGACCATCTTCACCAGGATAAATTGATTATGTTATTGCTGACATTTAGTTTAAAAAAGTAAGAATTTGTCAATAATTTTTTTGTTTGTTTAATTGATTACTTTTAAAGTTGGTTTGGAATTTAACCATTTCAGCAATATACGTATTTATGAAATATTTCGCTAAAATTTAATCCGTAGCTAAATTTCTCTTTAGCTTTAAAAACATTACTTTTTAAATATGAATTACATCGAGGAAATAATAATTTATAGATATTTAGCATTGTCATACAATAACGGATTAAATATACAACCCTGGTTACTGCTGGTATAGCGCAAGGGGATTATGTATAACTAAATTTACTTGAAAGCTAGCGTATATATGACATTCGGCTTTAGTATTTAGTTGTAAACTTCTGGATATCATTTTTTATTATCTTATAAATAATGTCCCATTAGTAAATAAATATTTAAAATGTTGCCTCAGCTGCAGTAGCTCTGTTCAAACTGTTTAAAGTATAATAAAAGCAATATAAATGCATTGCAAGAATAGATGATTTTTTATTCCAATCTATTTTTCTGTGGGAATACAGTGCAATTAAATAGAAGTACGGTGTAGTGCTTGTGCGTAATACATAGTGCGATAAGGTACATTTAATTAATCAATATTTTTGCAACTACGTATTTTCACTTTAATATGTATTGTCATAAATTCATCATCTAAGAGACTATCGATATATTGTATTAGTAATTAAATATCCAAGGTGTCTGATATATAATACTTATTTTCAATTCAAAATATTTTAAATGGTTTTCATAATATCATGGTACAGATGATAGATTTTTCGCAGTTGTAAAATATAGCCGCATTCTGGGTACAACATTGAGTGTCCAAGAGGCCGACATTCGCAACATTTTAATACCTCTGGTGAACTCGCGGGGGTGATCTACAGAGCAAAATATACATACTATAATTTGAATTAATATAATTTACCTACGGTAACTTCGAATTAAGTTGTAACAATTTACAGCTAACTTATTATGTATTATAACTATTATAAGAGCCAAAAATAGATTTTCATATACAATTTATAAATAATATATATAAGTATATGCGTTAATAAAAATTTTGTACTGCAATCATGGAGAGACTACTAGGTTATACATAAAGTAAAATCTGGTTGCTTTAAATATGTAACAATAATATTACATATAATATATAAAACAGAATATATATATATAATAATATATAAAACAGAACTTGTCCAGATAATTTCAATAAATATTTATATTATATAAATATTTAAGTTACCTTTATTCGAATTAAAATGTACATTTATATACTTCAGTATCTATTTGATAAAAATAAATTAAGAAATGGGTTTCTAATTAATTTTTTTTTTAAATATTTTAATTGACCGACTATACCATTTTTATGGCTCTTCCTGACTCAACAAAAAATTAATTAATCCTTCCTAATCTACTGAAAATTAATTATTATATTGATCGTCCTGTACTTTTGTTTCCAATTGATTGAACCGTACTGCGTAAATTGTATTCTTTGTGAAGAGAAACGTGCCATTTATAAATATTTATCAAATATATAACGGTACATAGTTTCAGGTATCATATATGATACCTGAAACTATGTATATACATATATGTATAAGACGTTAAATGCGGTAGTAACATGTTCGGTGGTTTCCGAGAAAAGTAGGTGTAATTACGAGTTTTACACTTAATGTGTACGGAATTTATATTTGTAACGAAAATCATTTTCAAGTCAATAATTATATGCAATTCATATTTTATTAAGAATGCTAGTTATTAACTCTCCGAGACAGTCCGTCAAAATTAAGCATTTTGAATAATATGTATTTTTTAAAATTTGCTTTGTTAGATGATTCTTTGTTTTGTTATAATGCTCCTAAATTAGTAGCTTCATTTTGTACCCCATTTGCGGTCCCGATTGGTGATAATACATCGCCTATTTAGCAGTCTATATGGCTGTATACAGTATAACACTACAACTCATACCATTGTAATTTAGACACGGGATCAGTACCTGAAAAACACCTATCCCAAATTCTCGGCCACTTAATGAATTTATATAATCGTATAGTCTCTGACAAAGTTATCATTGTATTCTAAGGTCCCGAATAGTATAATCAAATAATATTCAACATTAATAGCAGCATGCATGAAGTATGGTATATAGGATTCTTTTTTAAATATATTTATTTTATAAGGAAAATACGGTCACAAATATTTGTATACTATAATAGTAAACATTGAAGGATTTACTGAAGTAATAGTATGAATATAATACAATCACAATATAAGACATAATGTAATCACAAACATAAGATACGCAAACAAATATCTATGAAATACATTTGATATCTGAAAGAAACAAAGATTAAAACAAAAATATGTATACCTGATGGTGTAGTCTGAAATGCACGCAATAGTATAAGTTAGTGGATAACATACTGTAGTATATACTTGTATATAACACATAACATGTAAACAATATTTCGATGTTTATACCAGATTAAATCTGTCAATATGACACCGCGCCAGATTGTGGATACATCTCGACTATACTTTCATAATACTTGAATACATATACGGGATTATCACACTAATTGATTATTATATACGTCTACAAATGGAATGTATAAGTTGTGCATAAAATAACAAAAGAAAGATCTCTATAGACAAAAAACAGTTACAACAACAATTTTGCTAAAAATATCAAAACAAAATATCTGAATGACTATAATATCTAAGAACAGACTGGAAACGATTGCCAATTCTTACGATCGGTATAAAAAATACGACGAAACATTCTGAAATGCAGTAATAGTCGGTTCATAGAGACACAAAAATAGTTCATTAAACAATAATTAATAGAAGGAATAGCCACGTCAAAATATCTTTCCAAGTACACAATTGTATTCTTTGCCAAAACAATACACATATATCCACTATTCAGCAAAACGTAGCATACGGTACTTCACATGCAAATGAAGAATTGCAAGTAATAACCTTATGGGCAGATAATTATATCCGGAATCAATAGTTTTAAGTAGATTTGTAATGCAGCGTGTAGTACTGTCATTCGTTTTATTAGAAGTTTCATACAACAATGTCCCTATAAATGCGGCGCTGATTAACAAGACCAACAACGGAACAGCCACTAGCCACCCGATTATAACACAGTCAATCGTTATAACCATACCGATATAATATTGCAAAACATCGGAATGCGTGGTTGGAACATTTACACATAATTCAGTTTTTATTGTTTCATTGGAGGACTAATTGAGTTCATTAGATGACTAATTGGTTCATTAGAGGACTAATTGGGTTCATTAGAGGACTAATTGGGTTCATTAGAGGACTAATTGGGTTCATTAGATGACTAATTGGTTCATTAGAGGACTAATTGGGTTCATTAGAGGACTAATTGGTTCATTAGAGGACTAATTGGGTTCATTGGAGGACTTTGTAGTTATCTACAACTTCTACATATTAATATAATAATAAAAATATTAAACATTTTCACCAGTTATATATTATCGTTGTCTATCCGGACATTTTGTAAACAAATGATGTAGGAATATTCATCTGTATTCTTCGCACGTGCCGAATAGAAAGGTGGTACTCGAACATTATACCATCTTTATTATATAGGCTTTAAACAATATTGAGATAATATTTAGAGAAATGGAGGAAATGAATTCCCAACGAAATTAGTAATCTGATTTTGATCCTTCATGCCTACTATCTTCCAGTTCTTTAAATGTAATCGCATGCTGTTGATAGGACGAAGTTATAGTTATTATAATAGAGCACTATTAATGTATTATGAAACTATTAATAAATAGGAAGTATAATACATATGGTGATATAAATCGATGCATAAAACTAAAACTTATTATTAATTGCCCAGTGAGTTTGCTTTTCACTTATCTTAAAACAGGTTCAGAATGTGTGTAGGTTCGTGTTCACTGTAATCAATATAGACGACCTGTTAGAGACGTCATTTCCTCTTTGAGTAATTATTGGATATGAACTGAAATGAGTAACAATGCTCTGACTCACACATCCCGATATCCTAGGGCTCTATGAACTAAATGTCCTCCCGACCCCACAAAGTACCCCTACTATCTTCACTGCTCATTCAGAGCACAGACACTGTGGTGTCATCCAGAATGTCCTGCGCCTTTCTCAGAGTGCCAGCGGAGCTCAGGTCCACTCCTTCCCCTTCAGCGGCAGTGGTAGCGGTGTTGCTGGTCCTATTCTTGCTCGAACTGGCGCTGTGGTGGCCGCTGTCAGGGTGGATGATGGGGGGGGAGGAGGAGTCGGGGTTGTCCACCTCCAGCTCCTCTTCTTTCAGAGCCATCTCCGGCTTCCGGAGGTTGTCAGAGCTCTTCGATTGCAGGTTGGGGTTCGAGCTGTGTGAGCGGATATCATTGAGAGGTATTTAAGAGTACAGTAAAATCTAGTTAAAATATATCTAATTGATTACACGACGTACTATTGGATACAACGTACTGTTGGATATAACGTACTGTTGGATATAACGTACTGTTGGATATAACGTACTTATGGATATTGTGTATCAATATTCTGATCAACAGAAATATATGTACTGCTTCTATAACGAATTTTCAATATTTTTAATTGAATAAGAACCGAAGATATAATATAAACATTTTATGAAATGAAATATTAATTAATTTGGATACTAATAATAAAGCCACTGTTTAAGCTTATTTATACAGAGATGGCTGGATCTGAAATGTTTACGCTAATTTTCTTGTTTTCATTGGATATACAGTACATCGTAGGTCGAATAGATTTGTTAATCGATAAAATACATATTTAATACAGTCAGTTCATTAGAATGTAATATGATACCATTTGGATAAGGATACTTTATATAGAATACTTTTTAAAAACGCAAAATTTTCTTTAAAAAAAGATTATTTATTTCAGGTATGATTACGCCTGATTTAGTAATTTTAATCAATGGCAGCCCAGTTTAGGGGATATTTTGATACAGATGTACCCGACATCGCCTTTAACACCCCCATTTCGGTGTAGAATGCAGTTAACTTAAAATCCACAGAAAAAAATGGTGTCAAAAAAGCATAAATTTTAGTGATATGTTTCCCAGAATTTCGTATCGCAATTATGATACTACCATTGAGTAGTAATAATATTGAAAATTATAATATCAGACCGTTATTAATTTCATAGCGTAGGTTGGGATAGAAAAGAGACTTTAAAGTAAAATTAGACCAATCAATAACAGTTACAATTTAATTGTTTACCAAAACGTTGCACAATAACTGGGGAAACCATGGTATATTAACCATGGTAACCTTAATATATGTTATACTATAATTTTGATTTATATGCAATTTAGAAAATTAATATTATTAAAATTTTTATTCTGCGCACCCGTCTGTAAAATAAGTCATACTATTGAAATAAGATACGAAATAAAATCAAAAAGCTGTTCATCATTATACATCCAGAATTTTGCTATTATAATATATATTATATAAATATACCACTGTATATAATATTATTTCTGGAATTATTTTCAACAATAAATGACGCATACCAATATCGATATAATTTACTTACTGGCGGTTAGCGATGCTACTGAGTTCATAAATCCTCATATTAGCTTTCGATAATACCATACATTGATACAAAAATAGATACAATATTCCAATTTATCAACCAACATTGATCAGCATAGACTTTATATATATATAAATATTATATATATTAGATATAGATATTATAAATATATCATTAGACGGAACACTCAGCGCTAAAACTGCAATTTCAGTTTTGGTAAACAAATGCTCTAGAAGGGAGTTGAGAGGCATTTTCTATGTAAAAACAGATTTTTTGAGCCTCTATATCTCGGGAACTATTACAGTTGTAAACATCTAATTTGGCTCACAGGTAGAATTTTGATAGAGCTATAAAGTAAGTAAATTGATAATTATTTCACACTTCCTAATAGTTTTTAAATGGTGCCTGAAAGAAAGTCTACCTGTTTTACCTCTGTGACTGTAAATTTGATAGGCAAAGAGATAAGTAATTTGCACGCAATCTATCTGGATAGTGAAAATGTTATCTTTTTAAAAACTTACTACACAAGAAATATAATTTTATTATCTTTCCAAAAATGTCTATTATAAAAACCAAAATTTCAATAGTTTTTAGAACAAAGGAATTAAAGTTTTAAGTGGGAAATTTATTTTTTTCCTTTTAGAGGTAAGCCTATTACATTCTACAATTGAATGAGCGTCGTACAACGCGTCATATTGCCATTTCACTTTTCCATAACTCATAGAATGTCTTTGAATTTAAGTCAGTATTTTAATATGTGGCAATATCACAGAGGCTATATTAAATCTATATTGCTATTATTTGTCGAATTTTTACCTAGAATAAATAAATGATATTTATTATAACATTTTATTGATCTATAGTCTAGTTAATACTGCAATGTACAAAAAAGGCCATTCTCCTCTTCACACAAGAAAAAACCGATAAATACTGAAGTAGTAGGGTCAACACCTCTACTGAACCCATATTGCCGACACACTCACCCCTTCATTTGACAGCCGCCGTTGTTAAAGCCCGACTTGATCGACACAGTCGAATCACCGAGACCAGACGGCGACTCCTCCGACTTGATCGGGGTAACTCGATTCTTCCCGTTGGCGGTGATCTCCATCTTGCTGGCTGCAGTGTATTGCCTGTTTAGGGCTTTGCGCTCCCTGGAACACGAATTACGTTGGACGGAGATATAACTTTGAATAGCATCGGTCGATTATGAAACAAGAACTGCATCGATGAACTATAAAGCGGCACTATATCGAAAAAACACAACAAGCTGTGTCAGGTGGAAAATCATGCAACTGGAATTGTGTTGCAAATCTGCGTTGTGTGGATAAATTAGAAAACATCAGGTAATAAAATAATAAGTAAATATCTTTATCTATCTTTATCGACGCATTTCCGCTTATATATTTCATAAATTCAATGGTAAGAAACAGATTGAAGTAGTTTATTGGTTCAATGACCGCAATTCAAAGTTTTATAACAAAGAATTATGATGTCGAAATTTCACAGAATTGAATTGATTGAATTCACAGAACTGTGTTTATTGAGTTTAGAATAAAGTATATATAGACACTAAGTGACAGATTGCAAAATTAATATTATTATTCTTGAAGAAGTAAGTATACAAATTTATTATGCCAACATTGTAGACAATTAAATATATTATATACATTTTACCTACTTAGTATAAGAGCGTGTTCTGTTTTTACTAAAGATATGCTATAGATGATAGTTTAGTTGCTCAAGCATATATCAAGCATAAACTTAATAAAAATATGAAATTCAGGTAACAAAATGTTATTATTGTGATAGCATAAATAAATTAAAAGTTTCACATTTTGACCTATACAAAAAGTAGAGGCATGACAGCAGAAAACAGCAATCGTATACAACAATGAAAACTTGATAATCATATTTGAACACCTTAGTTATGAAGACTGAATCGATTTACAAAAACTAAACAATATAACAAAATCAATTCATTAAAGCCGTGATGCCTAAAATAGAGGAAATGAATTAATGATTCATACAGATTAATCATAAACCAGTTTATCTATAATTATAACGCAAACAACGTTTATGTAGTAATCCCCGAAAAATACCATAAAAGCGTCCAGGAACGCCAAATTAATAAGTATAACGCCATAAAATAGGACACTCAACATCAGACCAGAAACAACAATTTACCTAATTTTGAAATCAGCGATTATACAATTTTGCTCGGTGATTCTATTTTAATAACTTGAAATATTATTGTCAACTTTTATAATTGATGTAAATTATTAACTATATCTTCCGTGATAAAGCCATTTTAACAGTTTAATAAAGCTGAAAATTAGGAATAAATATTATCAGCAAAAGGTTGAGTGAGGAAAAAGTTTTACTTTTAATAGATTGACACTTTTTATTGACGAATTCAATGCGATGAAGAAAGTGGATGGGAGACTTCCACATTGGCTGAAACAAGTTATATTATTTATTGTCAAGAATAACCAAAACATTGTTCCATAAAAGATGACGTAGATAGGAAGGATTATCATTGTGTATAAAATCCCGCTGTCATCTTAAATTTAGTTTTGTATGTATAATTTCAAACAACATTGGTTTTGAAACATTCCGTATAGAGAACAATATGAATTATGACATACATCGCCATACAAATTCATAAATTTCTATTTTTATAATTATAGTCCCTATACAAATAACAATGGAAGTATAAATTAAAAAGAAACCCGAAGATCTGTGCAATTTAACGATCGAAATACTCACCAAAAACAGGTGTTTCTGTCATATGTAGAACTGATTTAGTTTAGAATATGTGGAATATATGTAGTTCATCAATAAATCAATATCAATCTATAAATCAATACATAAAAAAACATCATGATCTATCATATTGAACAAATAAATCAAACATCAAGGTATGCGCATATCATTTGAGACTACCTTGTACAAAGTCCCGATGCCGAGGTGTTTGTTGTCCACAAAAGAGGATACTTTAGACAACAATATACTAATACAATATCTGCAAATGTATACAATTTCATCATATCTAAGATCATGTACCGTACTTTCTTGTATATATTCTGTAAATTAGTCCACCTCAACAATACAACCATTGTGTATCTTGCTACTTTCACTTTTTCGGTCATGTAAATTAGAACTTAATCTCTCTATTTCACTTGATAAGCATATTGTAGTATGTTTGCTTAACCCTTCGTACGTGGACATATTTTGTAGGGTTTTCCACGTGAAGGGGCTGGGAGGTATTTTACCCCCTCCTGGAAAAACAAACTTCCTATCATCCGATAAAGCTGAAATTTGGTATAAAGATTTGTCGAGCTGTTTTTATTTTCAAAAAAATTAATGATTAATGTTATTTTTATGACCTGATTACGTCATACACTTCAGCTAGGAAAACTATATGTAAATAACCATATATGCTATATATTGATCTATATATGCTATAGTTGTTGATCAATGCAATCAGTTGACTTTAGTTTTTTGCATTCCAGATCGTAAGATCTATATTGGTTTTGGTATGTATTTATAATTTAATTAGATTACTTATATAAATAAACTACATATTGTATGTAGTATAAATGCTATTTGAGTATTATTTTAAATTGCTGGTTATTTTAATAAATAATTATATTATTCAAGTTAAACGGATATAATTTACTACAAACGTATTTTTCTATTAATGTTATGTTGCAAGTTTTAGCACCAGATAGATAAAATAATTTTAGCCACTGAGTAAAATATTCAGAGTCATACATTATATCGTTCAATCAAAAACTTAATTTACTTGAAGAAGAAAAATTGGCAATACCCCCACCCCCCTACGTAAGAAGGGTTACATTATACATTTACTAATTAGTCTCCAATACAACAACAAAATAATCCTAAACAACATCTGCCTGTGAGTCTCGACGATATTGATTTCCATATACAAGTTGCTTCTGTTGTCCCATATATAGAATAATATTGCAGTTAAAGCATCAAGCTGGGTTATTTGGTCAGGTAAGTAGTCTGCCATAGATTACAATCTAAGTTGGTGTTTTGCTTCAATATTCGGTGCCATACACGCGCGAGGCAACAGACTCTCTCTCTTCTCTCCTTCGGCTTGTTATAGTTCGTTGACTCAGCCGGAATGGCAACAATGGCTCTGAATCTTTATCACAAACATTAACAAAACTGTAGCCTTTTCTAGAAATGAGAGAGCAATCGATTTTTTAAAATAATCTGCGACAATAATATCTCCTGTATTATATTAATAACATATTTTATGGATATATTGAAGAAATTTCAATCGTTTCAAGAATGAAGAAAAATTTGGGAATGAAATTAAATTAGAATATATAGAAATTAAGAGTTGGAAAGCTGGTATTTAATTAGAAAAGAAAAGTCAATACTGTTTCAGGAAAGTGCTGTTTCGGCCTCATATTGTCCGCTGATGAGTCCAAATAAGAACGAAACAGTCCTCATTCAAAGTAGTATATTCAAAACGCTTCATTTATTATGTCTTTTTTCTCTCTAATATTCTAAGTACGATATTGAACTTGTTTCTTCTTATAAGGCTGGTATTGCTTTTTCATTTAATAATTTAAAAACAACATATCCAAACACAGCCATACATTTTTAGACCTTTCGGAAATGTACTATAGCATTTTTTGAGGCAAATGAGTTCTGAAACATATATTTTTGAATTTTTACAGAACCAAAAGAGAATTTGCAAAGTTACAAAGCAGCCTAATTATAAAGGTTTTTGGACACCGAAGCAAATAATTTTTTGTGTTTTAGTTAATTTATTTAGAGACAACACATCAGCTTATTTCCAAATGATTTTAAAGTGATAAAAGAGGCAATTATTGACAATTTCAGAATCATTTTCATGGTTTTAGAGAGAACGTCAACTAAAAATGTTCATTATCCAAATTGGTTACCGTCCTAAAACCGTTTATATTTCAATAATTCACCATGACTCAAATAAGCTTAGAAGGCGGCCCTCGTGTACAAAACAAAATGTTTAGTCATTTATTACAGTGCTGCCAACGCTAGTTAACTTTATATTAGTTTAATCCTTCGTCCGTGGACATACTTCATGGGGTTCGCTGCGTGGAGAGTGAGAGAGGGGGTTTGGGGATATTATACCAACCCTCCTGGCAAAATAAACTTCCTATCATCATATTGAGCTGAAATTGGGAGAAAACCTTCTAACGACTTGGTGAGCTGTTTTTCTTTTCAAAACAATTTTAATAATGTATTACTTGATTACTATGGGGCATTTAAAAAAAAAACTTTTGATCAATACAACCAATTGACTTTATTCTTTTTTCGTCCGATTCCAGATCACGAGATATATTATAGTGTGGTATATTTATATTATTATACTACTTGTATAAATAAGCTATAAGTAGTGTAAATACTATTTGAGTATTATTATAAATTGCCGATTATTTCAATAATTCATTTTATTATTCAGGTTGAAGCAAATTCAAGTGAATTCAAAGCAAGTTCAGGTGAAGCAAAGAGTGTATTCACTGTAACAGGTGTTATGAAGAAATGATGAGTCACTCGATGTGACTCAGAAATGATGAGTCACTCGACCAAACCACCCTGCGATAACACAGACAAGACTCACCCGAGATTCTTGAGGAGAACGGTGGAGAGCATGAGCATGACGACGAAGATGCAGGCGACTGGGATGATGATGGTGTTGAGGTGGGTGGGTGGAGGCGGGGACAGCACGAGCTTGTTGATCAGTACGATGTAGTGCCCCACCGCCGACTCAATCGAGGTCCTGTTGCTATGGACGATCGCTGGAGAGGAGTGTTAGAAATTAAATTTGTCAGCTATATTAGTCCACCATAACAACTCTAATTATGAGATATTTTAGGCAACTGAAGCGGGCTGTTGTTAGGGTTTTAGGGTATCATAACACCATATTTAGCAAAGGGCAGTTAGAGCACCAAAAACCGATTATTTCTGGTGTTTAAAATACCAAATTAATACAATAAAATTAATGCAAAAATACTGGTCAACATATAAAAAACTACGGAGATATCCTTATAAGAAGTTTATTAAAAACATACAATTAATCATAATAATTAATAGCACATTATTTTGTAAATCTATAATATTAACCATAAAATATATCGATCGCACTTATTAGTTCACAACAATAAAATTCTTAGTATATATATATACGAGATAGAAAATATAGATATTTAATGAAATACAAGTATAGTCAATTTTTATCTATATGTGATCAGCCCACATTTATGAATTTTTTTGTTGGTTCAAGTCAGACAATCACACTATTCTGATATTAATGTGATTCAAAGTTATCTAATAATATTTTCAAGCATACATTTCTGATACCTCATTCTTTTACACTATCCTTTCTGAATAATGATTATAGTTTACGCATTTAACTGACTGTAAGTTAAATAATATAAGTCACAAACAAATATTGATTATTTTAAATAGTATATTCTTAAATTTTATTAAGTTGATTAGTTATCTACACATATAGGCCTACTATACCCACGGCACTAAACGTGAACAATGTAAAAAATTCTCCCCATCGACAGATGATACACTGTACACGGGCAGTGTATAATACGAAATTAATTTAAATTAAACACGACACACCATTATTATGTCAAAATTAACCAATTTCCGTCTATTAGTATAATCACACAAAAACAATTGTAACAATAGGAGCGTGTAAATCGACAGGAAAACAAACGTTCCACCACTGTTGAATATTTATAATATTGAAGTAAAACAGTGAACAATGGTGACATCAGAATAGGTAACCATATACAGTACTTAGAAATCAGTCAGTGATGAGCCAAACATGGACTGGGATGAATTGGTAAAAGGAATGTTGTTTATCTTACTCCAAACTATAGGTATGCAATGGCATCCTATAGTAGCCAGTATAATATTATATAAACTGCTGCTACTAGATACCAAACAATAGGAAATTAATAGATAAAGCAAACTGGCGCTATTTCCATAGAAACAGACAAACAAAGTGAATGTTTTTTTAACTTGGCGTTTACTAAATATTGTATATATCATAAGTATTAGACCATTTGAAGCGCAAAATATGGGGACGATGCCGCCCAACTTCAATTGAGTTAATGTTTTCTATCGTCGTTAGTAAAGAACATTACGTTGGGGGGGGGGGGGGGATGCTGTTATATTGTTGTATAAAGGGG
>JAUZND010032636.1:0-20897 GCA_034780555.1 Coelogynopora nodosa
CTCTCTCTCTCTCTCTCTCTCTCTCTCTCTCTCTCTCTCTCTCTCTCTTTATCTGTATGATATTAATTTAATTGAACTTCTTAAATAGGTAAATATAAAAAAGTGTTTAGTATGAATCTGTTTTGTATAGGCGTGTTCTTCTAACAAAACAGGACTTTACGTTCCTCATTTCTGGGTGTTTGGTTGAAAATGTTGGTTCAATATTCCTCTATTTATCTAGACATCTAATCCGTTGATAAAGCATGTTCTATGATTTTTATTAACTTCAATGATATTAAAGTTTGAAGCCGGTTGCATTTTATTTTGTTGAGTATTATATCATATTATAAAATTCCCTATTACATTATTTTTATATTGTTCTTGTATTAAAATATTGAATAAAATAACATCTTATTCTTTTTATTCTTGTTAGGCATAAATATAATTTCAAACTAAAAGAATAAGTTCTAATTCTAATATTGTGAGCGATTAGAATGGATAATTTATAAAAATGATATGAAATGTTCCTATTCGTTTGTAAAGATCTATGTGATTTATATGTGATTCTATGTGATTTATATTAATAATAACTTTTTATTAATACTTATATATTTATTGTAATCTTGAGAACTGCAATATAGGTATAGCTTATCGTATCCCGAAAATATTACAATTACCTTTTTTAAACTTATAGTTAATAATACAGTACTTTAATAGTCCATTTTTAAATATTCCATTGGCTTCTTAGCAGGAGTATTACCATATTAAATAATAGCAAACTTTTTTGTTAATGAATTATACTAAAATCCAAAAGGTTAGTTAACGTAACCCATGTCTAAATCTTTGCAGACATGGTGAAGTCGATGACCCTGCAGCGTGGAATGGTGCCGCCCAACTCCGCAACTCGTTTCCATCCTTGGATTTCCGATGGCAAGTTGGACAATCTGCAAAAAGGTACATTTCAGGGTCTCAAATTCCAACCTTATACCCTACTGTACTTCCAATCTATATATTCTGTGTTTAAACCTGAACTTGTATAAGTAACATCACATGTACAATGCCGTTTGCATCCATTTATTGACTCTATAACGTTTTCTTCCTCATCCAAGTTTGGCTAACAGTCGGGAACAATCCATAGTTCTTCGACTGTGTAGTATATGAAAGTAGATCGCGGTATCGTTTTGTACTCTCAACACAGATGTCCTACTGGGACCTTCAATAGGGTCTTTTTATCTCTTCTGTTGGTTTCTGTCTCCTTTACAGAGTCTCTCAATTATTTTACGGTTCTTCTACTTCATTATTAGAGTTCATGTTACCTTTACTATTTGTCTTATTATATATATCATATTTTACCTCTATATATCCTCTTATTAGCATTCATATATGCACTAAATTAATGTTGATATTAACATTTTATTAGTATTGATTATTGCGGTCTTCTTGTAACATTTTAATCGATTAATTTATGTTATAATAACTTTAACATGAATTTATCTTATCATAATTGTTTGTTATGTCTGTAAACTAATGTTGACGACGTTCGGTCATTGGTTGGAAAAGTGTTTTGTTTATTATTTTCCTTCGCACAATGTTTGCCATAGTTTTCGAATTTAACTATTATTAAACGATATTTTTTAACTAATTTTATAGTCTAATACAATTTTTATTATCTAATAATAATGTTGCCCAACGTTTTCTGTGTCAATATATAAGGAAGTAATATTATAACAGTAACTTTAATATACAATCTATTGTGGCTAGCTTAATACATCTACTTAACTCATGATAATCCTCCCTACCTTTCTTAGAATTGACCAATGTGCAGTCCAAGTTGTTCGATTTGTCAGCCTGTCTCGAAACCCTCAAAACAGATGTAAGTAATCCTTCCAGCTGCCTTATATGTTTTCTCTCCCATCGTACATTTTTATTATTTACTAATCTTGGTATTTAAATCCTGCCAACACTGCCTAAGCCGCTGTAATCAACCGCTTTTAATACAATGCCCAGTGTATACAATAATTGACTGTTACAGTCTCACTATAGCATTCTTGCTTTATCTGCTTGTTGTTCTTTGTTTTTCGTGCAGTGTGATATTATAATTCTCTTGAGTTATGAAATGGCTCTATTTTGAAGATGCGATATGTTGCGCTTAGGTTGACTAAACACAGAGATAGACTTGAATCAATTCATCGCATGATTTCGTATAATTTTTAATTAATCTCATCGTTATTCATTTTTAAACACTAATTAAAAATTCCAATCTTCTCGTTGCAAAAGTCACGACTGACGAATATTATTTAATGAAATATCTGTGGTTGTCTAAATTCACTGTGCAAATATTGAAAGCAAATTATTTTAAGCAAAACAGTGTGCGATTCAAACTTGAAATCAAATGTTCCCCTTTTATTTCCTTATATTTATTATTTATTAAAAAAAATTCCCTTTTACTCTGGTCATAAACAATTTATATTCATCTTTCCATACAATGAATCATTCAATTAATCTATTAATATTGATTAAAATCTTATTTTAAAGATAAAAAAAGAATGTAATTGAAAAAATATATTTGAATATTAGAAATTCATAATTATTTCGTTTTACGGTTTCTAAATTGATCACTCAAGAACCAACTGCCTGATTTATTATTTACCTAATTGGTCAGAGTTTCCTAGGTCCACGGAAATGATCATTCAAAGAGTTACTGTATATATTGTATATATGACGTATCTACAAATACTATTTTTAAAGTATGCGTGTCACGCCTTGTTTTCGCCCACGCTACCCCATTGTTGTTGTCCTATATCTCAATATACCACCATCCATCCAACATCAAACATCACATACATGACACGACACGACACGAATCCTCCGCCAATCACGTCACGTCACGCCATGTGTACGCAACAGCAGATGACTCATCAACAGCCACTGCTGCCTGACTCGACCAGTGTGGCCATCTTTGATTCGCCCAAACGCTATCGGCGTTTCGGGAGGGATCATAGGCGCAAGAGAAGTCAGCCCACAGGGCCGGGTGTTGATCTGATACAGGCGGCCACTGCTCCGGTATCGATTACGCATAAGGTAGTCATGGTTACTAGGCCCACTGACTGCATGTGTGTCGTGTCTGATTGATAGCCTGTCTCTCTCTCTCTCTGCACGCAAAGAAATCGAAGTGTCTGTGATATTCTCTTTTTTGTTTGTTTTACAATTTCGGATATGGTACTAAAATCATGTCTGCATATTCTAGTTAAATGTGGAAATTTAATTTTCGGATGAACATATTGGGATTTTACGGAGGGACCACTATTTGAAGAGTCAAGGAAAAGTAGTTTTGGTCTGGGAATGTCTTTTTCATTGGAAATGCGATAGAAGATTTGATAAAATATATTACTTATTTGAAATTTATCAGGGAAATGTATTAAAAAATTGTTTAAAGTTAGGGAAAAAAGTTCTGCATATGCCAAAAATAGCTTTTCTGCTTTGGGTTATGTTATTGCTATTACTTAGTGTTTGATTTTTAATTAGTTATCGTGGCTTGCATTCTACCAAAGTTATCGCATTTTGTTTGAATATTTATTACACTATTTAGCGTCCTGGAATCACCAATGGTTAAATTCTTCTAATGAAACCGCCCTCTCCCCACACATATCCCTATCTTGTGATAATAATCGTAATATATTCGCTTGCATTGAAGAAAATGTCACACCGCTTTCGATTTTTATGCGTCAAATAATCGCCAGTTGATGTTGTTTCTTTTGTATTGTTATTTTCCGTTTGATTATTCTGATGTGCTCTGTTTTACTCTGCTGAAAAGTGTTACTTGTCTTACTTCATGATATATCTGTTGTAAATGTAATTGGAAATGTTGTATTTTGACATATTATTATTTTATTGTTGAGTAAACCAGTTAGTTCATAAATCAAATCAATTATTGACAGTATAAGCATATATTATTGATTATACAACAAAACGCTAGCTCACTCATTGACCTAGATGTGGTCAATTTAAACTTTTAAATATCAAATCGATTTTGTAATTAGTCGAGGTATTCAACTGTATTTTGGTGTTATAATAAACTGCAAGAGAGATTACTGCTACAATATAAAAATTAAAAAGAAAAACAACTCTGACATCACAAATAAATATGTTTTTTGTTTAAATTGATCAACAAATCGCGATCTTCCGTGTTTTTGTTATTAACTCCTTTTAAATTTCTTTGACTTCACAAAGGTCTTCATAATTGTTTCAATTAATTGATCGATTATGTTGGATGACTAATGGTAAACACGACTTTTGTACAGTGACAATTGAACCAGAGAATGCTTTTTAGTTATACTTTTTTAACATTTCATTATTTATAATTTTACTTTCTCATATTTTCTTTATACACATATTACTGATTTATGCGCCGGTTCCAAAAGACTATTACATCCGAGTTTACTTTTGTTTTAAATTTCAAGGTAAAATAAAGCAAACTCAGGTCTCTGACTTTTCTGGAAATGACTTACCAGACCAATTATTTCTTATTTTTTTGCGGTTTCCATAACTATCACATTTATCCATCTAAAGTTAACTTCGATTGGTGAATTTGTGAATTTTTAATGAGGCTTGTTAGTTTTAGCTTCATAGATTAGATTTTCTCTGATGGTTTTACATTATTTTATCTGCGTCATGCTAAATTATAGAATTGATGTAAATATCTGAAAAAGACACATGCTTTCCTGTGAATTTTAATATCTGTTTAGTTACATGTTTTGAAATTTTATTATGAATACTAAGGTGTGCGTACCTGCTTTGGTTCAGATGGTTTTATATATCAGTTCCATGGTTTGTGCTATTGGTTGTGAACGGTACTTGTAAAGCTAACTACATTCTAATATCAAACGGTACATTTGGTAACATGGGTAATTTCATAAATTGGACGAGGAAAATGTTACATGTAAAGTTCCAAAGAATTTCGATAGCGTCATTTTGAGAATGGAACAGTGACGTGGCACTCCCTCGCTTCGTGTATTCCTTCCCATTCCTAAAGTAAACCGCGGACAGAAATGTTTGTCCATTTTTGTAAGATGTATTTTGTTAAGTTTTTCGTGGGAAGGTCAGCTTTCTTGAAGTTTATTTCGTGTACATAACATCAGTGAATTATTCTTTATGCCTGACGTCAGCGAATTATTTTTAGATTTGCTTGAATACGTACTATTTTTTTAATATAATAAATGCATATAGTTTTCAACCAAAACATAGTTTACCCAACCTTTCAACATGATTATACGAATATTCCATTAATTTGATTTGACTTTTCACCCTTATACACATTCATTTTATTCTTTGGAAACAGTCTTAGAGAAGTAACCGAATGTCTACATATTTCTATAATTTTGAACATCGACTTTTTACTTATTGTTGCTACCTGTAATAATAGGTATAGAATACATTATACTATCTGATGTTTTGGATATTATTGTGAGTGGAATACACTGTTTATTGAAACCTAAATAAGTGAATCTTACAACTGTTTCCATGGAACACATTAATTGTCCCTCGCCTCTGTGTCTTTCATATTATTGATTCTGTATAAAACATATGTGTTCACATCGGTATGTTATATGTATCTAATTATTAAAATTGCTTGTTGCATTACCTTTATGAGCATATCTCTTTCAACTCTTTCTGTGTTCGTTTTCAATAGATTTTTCAATTATTAAATCTACTCTTAGTGCTTCTAGGCATTTCGAAAATCTACTTTAATTTAACATAACAAATAAAGTTAATACATTATGTGATATTTAAAATATGTGGGACAGATTAGCAAGAATTGCTAAATAGATCAATTTTTGTTTACGGAGTCTATACACCGAGAAAGGTACATTATCATTTAAAATGTCTTACAAAATAGACTAAATACAAATGCTGTTGTATACTTAAAAAGGGAACTATGTTATACATTTAAAATTGATAGGTCGTCCCGGAATAGATTTATTAATACACAATCGAGCGTAAAATTAGAAGAAATTTTATTTTTGAAGTCTTAGTATAGGCTATATATTTCATCATCATCTTTTTACCACACAACGTGAGATAATGACATGTTATGATAATTACATACTAATGCTAAGTGAGCAAATGACAAGCGAGAATGTAAGATATTAGAAGTCTCCACGACTATATTTTGTAGAATTCATGTGGTACTCCTATCATGTATTTCTTTGTATTATATAATGACATAAAAATGGTAAATAAAACATATATTGTTGATGCATAATGTATATAATAATATTTGATGTATACATTTATAAATAATTGAATGTGGAAGAATACCTAAACATCTCGCGAAATATATATTTGATTCTGAAACGAGATTAGCTTAAAAACTTTAAGCAATTTTTTTAGCACAAGTTATTAAAGATTATTTGTATTTTTCGGTGTTTGTCAATATGAACGTTAAATATATCTTTGAAACTCTAACTTCATTTATTCTAGTGACTTCCAATTTCTTTTTCTACAAGTCCCGCTTTTTATTCTTAATTAACATATGGATGGGATCTTATCTACACAGTAAATATAAACTTATATTTAATTGACTTACTTACTTTACAAAGATATTTAATTCATACTTGATATACTTTCGTGTGTGCAATTATGAAGTTTGTAGAAGTGCTATTTTGACACTGTTTATCTTCACCTTTTCTGACTCTCTGGAGTCTGGACTCCACATTAGCCCTGGTTTTCCAAATCTGTGTCGTGCTTGGCTCAATGTTTGGAACATAAATTATCCCGATTTGCAACTTGCGAGGTTGCTAGATAGGTCTGCATAATATGCTTTAATTAGCTGATGATTATTATACCTTCTTTTCTTTAACATTTTCTTGTTATAAATGTATATATACATTAAATCTTTTAAATCGTAGGTTATGTTTGAATGGATGGTTCATGTAGATACTGTGCAATGCAATGTAATTGTATAACATGTAGGATTATATAATATATATCATTTATAAGTCAAATGATGTTGAAGTAATCTTTTGTCGGTAAATTTCATCACTTGGTTCCTTTTTAATTATCAATACAGAGTGATTTTCAGGTTTGTGTACAATTCATTTATTTTACTAATTGTTTATTTTTAATTATTTTGTCTGATTGTTACGTGTGATTATTTCGCATGTCATACTTCTATTTTGATAGATAATTAAAGATGTACATATATCTGCTCATATATATATATATACGATCTATACGATCTTATTACTGTATCAGTAACTATCAGATATAATAACTTTACTATATTATAGACTAATGGAGAACACGAGAATGTCATATAAAGAAATACTAAATTATAAATAACATTGCTAAATCTACTGTTGACTTGCGATGATTGTAATGTGATAGAAACGTGGAAGATGAAGTATACCATTTCTTGTATTAACTAGAGATATAGTACAACCTACGTTTTGAAATTAATGACATCGAGTGTAATAATTGCCTATATTACCTGTAAGTCATCAGATCCTTTCTTGTGATGTTAATCCATCAGAAATGTTATCTGGGTGGAGTGCGTGTGCGCGGCTAAAATGACGTTATTTTTTTAAAATAATAGTATTTAATTTATGTTTAATATAATAATAATAACATTTAATGAAACAGTTATGAAAGAAGTGTAAAAGAAAATAATAGAGTTATAATCGTTGTCAAATACGACTACCTCTACCTCATTCACAATTATAATAATTAATTTCTTTCGCTGTCATTTAAACAATATTGTAATTAGTATTTCCTTACAAAAATAGTAATATGCCTGAAAACGGAGATTATTATTTTTTAAACATGGCAACTATCTGTATATTGTTATCTTGTTTGTTGCCAAGATAAACCAAAAAATTGTGTTTCATTTTAAAGGGTTGTTTTTATTAACTTGTTATTCTTAATTTCTGTTCGATGTGTGTGCTGTGAATGAGTTATCAACCTTCTTGTGAGTGAATCTATTGATTATATATGCGTTACATATTATTTTATATTACAGATGTGTCCTAATGTACACTTTGTTTGTTGTTGGATATTTGAGTCTTATAATGGGGACATGACTGGTGGCGCGATTATATATTTTTATATCAAAATGTAAAAGGAAACTAATTAGGATACAAAAATAATTCCTATTATAATCTGTTATTTAATGGACTTTTCTTACAGAAAACCTTCTTAATGGCTTCTATAACTGAAGATGTATATACGTATTAAAGCGAAGACATAGGGTTTTGAATTAATATTTATGTTCAAACTGATTTATAATTACACTATACTGGTCATGTACTAATTGAACAAAGAATAATTATTGATTAAATGAATCGATACTATTGCATACCTGATGTATGTTGCATAATGCTGTCAATTCTCTTTTAGTTTTAATAATTGTATATATTTAGTTGAGGTTTTACTTACTCTCTTACCTGTTTATATGAAGCATGGGGGTTTGTTGTCACCTATTATGAACAATTATATTATGATTATTATATACACTATCAAAAGGATATACTTTAATACGTACTGTTAGTTTGGAATAGGGCTCATTTTCAATTCGAAATAGCGACAGAACACTAAATTATGGTTTATAATTATTTCAAAAATTATATATTTTAAAGACTAAGTTGTAATAGTTGATCCCATAATTATTCGTTTCAGTCTAAGAATTGTTTGTGTTTTGTTTTCTACATACTATTAAATCGTACCACCTAATTTGGGAATTTTCCAGCCAAAGTATATTATTCCATAACATTTGGTACTATAGAATATTGTGATTTACTTATAATTTGTTTTGGTTTCATGTAATATTATCACAACACCTTTCATTATACTTGTCTGGACACCATTATTATGTGACCACACCCTTCCCTATACAATCCTGATATTGTGCAATATTCGTTCCCTTTTAAATTAAATCAATACCGGTATGTTTCTATTATAAAGATATGAAGAATTCTCGTTTGTCTCTATTTTAAGGGTCTTCTAGAACTCTTTATCTTCGATAACAATTACTATATTTGCAAGCGTCGATGTTAACAACCAAGAACAACTTATTTTTTTCTCCTTTTTCAGAGTTTCTCGATGTCCGGGGGAATGCCAGCCAAAGTTGGAATTTCAGTAAGTTACAATTAGCCCTGTGTGTCTCTCCTCTACTCCCACTCCCCCACCCCCCAACCCACCGTTATCTTTTTAGAGATGAAGCGGTTCAGTGTATCTAGGACGATGTGACGTCCGTCGTGTGCTTCTTTTATGTCGGATTTGATTAATTTTCTTTAAAAAAAAGGGTTGGTTTGTTAAAAAACTTTATCACGAAGAAAAAATGTTCTCCGAGCTTTTGATCAAATTTCCGTTGACTTGATATTATGCTTATAAACGAAGAATATTATTTGCTACTTAGCTAAGTAGGTGTTTTTATTAATCTAATTCAGGGATTTGTTACATATTTTTGTGCATATGTTATTAGTTACATGTGATATATTATGCTGGTTTGATTGACGGAAGACTGTTGAGAACTATCTTCTAGAGGTTGAATTAATAAATTATAACCCAAGTTGGAATTAAATATAGTGACCTACGTTAATGCATAAAGCGAGAGTTTTGTAAATATTTTATAACGTTGTATAATTATAACAACATTTCTTATGGGAATAGAATTTGCTGAGAGTTCTACCTTGTTTTCCAATAGCTGTGTCAGTGTGGGTGTGTGTATTAATGTACTTCTTATGTATGTATGTAACCATATTATTCAATAATTACGAAAACTTAATTGCTTTTCTATATATTCTTACAACTATGCATCTTTTTTTAATTACGTTACACATTCTTGCGCTTTTATAACGAATGAATGAATCTCTTACTTTAAATATATATTTTCTCTCTAAAATTCGTAAAAATAAATAGAATGTCAACAACATCATTTTTAGAAAAAAAAGATTAAAAATATATATGATTTCTATTTTTACTATATATTTATTAAATAGTGATTTGGTTTCAGAGGTTATGGTTTCAGAGGTTAGATACCCGCGTTCGACGGGTAATCATATGAAGCTTCTAATATGAGGCTTCTAATATGAAGCCAGTGTGAGAGAGCTAACTAGCTGGCCACCACACTGTTTTTTTTATCGTAAATGACGTCAGAGATGATGGACGTCAGTGGAGGAGAGAGAGGGGAGAGACCATTTGAAAAATATGTTGCTCATTCTACTATGTATGATACCGTGACGCTGTGATGTGGAGAAGTGATGCCTGGCTTCTTCCAGAGAAATAAACTATTTGCCTTTTTGTTGGCTTCTTCCAGGGGTTAATAAATTATTATTTTATTTAATTAAAAGTTAGTATGTGTATTTAAAAATGAGTATCATATTTTAAAATATAATGATATTTTCAAATTGTTTTGCTATTCAAAGCTTATATAATGTGAAATATGTATATCCAGCCAATTATAATACGAATATGTGATTATTTTATGCAACTTTGATTTATACAATGCGAGTTAAACTCAACATTTATCTCAAAATTGACACATCTAATCGACAGATTGCTACAAATCCATCCACCCTTTTGTCTTATATCTTTGAAAACACAATGCGGATCACTAGGTGACATCTGAGGCATTCCAGGAGCCTGGAGTAACCTTACGTAAAAAGCCCATCCCTCAGACACAAAATCCGTCATTGCTCTCCGTAAGTTATGTCTCCGCGCGCCTAGCGGAACTATATTTTATACATTTTTGCGCTCACTGTATTCCTAACACATTAATTTTAATTTCCTTCTGTTCAATTGCTTCCTTTTTTAAAATAAAACTTATAGTTATTAAACCTGTAGGCTGTTAGCTAGCTGCTATATGGTTGAGTGTTTTATCGTCTGTAGTCGAGTGCTCTGTATCCTCACTTGTTACTAATTTATGTTCCATCAGGATCGCGCACAGTTATATGCCTGGAGGGTGTTTTGCTGGTGTTACATCTGGTTTTGAGATTCTTTTAGACAATATCGCGACAGGTTTGTTGGGTACCTCTTCGTCGATTCCAAATTCTCTTGTTTGCAAAACACACTATTATATTATCAGGCGTCAATGTTAGGTTGGCCGACAATTGAAATCAAATATAGATCTTACATATTTTTGTCGACTAGTATGAGTAGTATCTCCGCTGTATATATTCTGTTGAAGGTATAATTTCTGTGGCGAGAATAAGATGCTTGGTATAATGCAGAACTAAACTGAACAAGTTAAGCTATTGATATATTATACAGGTCTATACGTATGCCATAAGTATGTCTAGGGAATGGATGCTCAGTGATATAATCATTTAGTGGAGAGGGTGAGGAGTGTGGTAAGTTAACCTGGACAATAGTCTTTTGTGTCTAACACTGAAATCATTTAGTATCCATTGTTTCCAGATAATATATGATACAATATAATATGTAATATATATAATTTTCTTTTACGAGATTATTTCCTATTTTTTGTTATCATTTTATATAAAGCATGCAGTAGGCCTATCCCTCGTTATGTTATATGCGGATAGTATATTTTTATAGTATACAATATAGTCAAGCTTTCAGGTGTCTATATTCAGTTATTATTGTCTTGTTTTTTAAATATGTTGTCATATTTTTAGGCACAAGTAATGGTAACGGTAATAATATTTGAATGTTTTCTTCGTATTTTCATTTACTCGTATCTCCTGTAGTATTTCAGCACACCATATAGGCTATAGGAGATCTATCATGACTTTGAATTGTGTCGTTATTTTGTCATCAACATAGTGTTGCAAGGTAATCGTCATGTATTAGTACCTATTTTTATTTGATTGAGTAGAATATGGTTGGTTTCCAGCAGGTTTTTTCACGATAATAAATATATGATAACTAAAAGTACATGTGCTGAAGAAAAGCTAACTTGGAATCCTCGAGGTTTATTCTTACGGTTGATTATGAGGAAATGATGTTTTAAATGTATATACACTACAGTGCGTACTTTCCTTTATATTTTAATTGTATATTTATATTGTTACCATTATTTATGTTGCTTTTATCGGACAACTCTTGACTTTTTTCTTAAAGAAAATCCGTAGTTTTAGTATATATGTTACATTTATTGATCTGAAATATATTAGATGAATAAATTCAAAGTTAATTATATGAAAATAGTATTGTTTCGACTAACAACTATTTATTCTGTTACTTTAACTTTTGGTAGTAAATGCTTTTTTCAATAAACGCTACTAACCAAGTATGGATTCAATGTAAAACATTTCAAATAAATATCAATTGTTTGTCTATAGGAACAAATTTCCGATGATACAGAGGATCATGTGAGTATTTTCACATAATGAAAATTTTCTAGAAAATTCTAATAGATTATTGATTATAATTTGAATAGGTGGGGCATTTGTATATAACAGACATAAAAATGGCGCATTCATATTTGACAACATTTTTAATATATATATATATATATATATCCATTACAAACAAGACGTTTAAGTATAGCGTATTGTGATGCAACGCATTATATATGATAATATTGTCATTGTAAATATTAATTATATATGCAAAAAAGCCGTTTTCAGTAGACATTAATTATACTCTTGATTTTAGCTCACCTTAATGAAAGGTTAATTAAATATTATAGGATAAACACAAATTGCATATTATATTTTGATTCTTAATATTTATTTAGTATAATATTTAGTCTCGATCAAGTAGCAGTGTACGAGGTGTACCATACGTGGCAATTGATGGTAACCATATTATATAATCACTAAAAAAATATTGTTCCTCTAAATTCTGAAAGTTTGTAGACTGCTTAGACTATGACGCTTTTAACATCCGAAAGGTATGCTTATGTTAAATACGTGTTTGTGTTATATTCTTTGTTTTGTTTTATATTGCCGTTACTATGATAACTTGTTTTTTTAAACTTTTATAATAAAAATTTAGGAGTTTTCTTTATAGGCTACTATTAAATAATTTGGAAAATCTAATATTTGCACGTTTTGAAATATTTTCGATATGTTATAGAACTATTGAATAACAACCATAATAATTAACTTTAAAACATTAACTGACTTTCGTGAGTGACAAATAGTTATCATTTGTTGTACAATTTGTATTATTGTAATTTAAAATTTGAACCCATGGTTAAAAATGTTCACTTTTCAAATAATAAGAAGTAGATTCTAGTTTTCGATTCCCTATTATTACGTCATTGGATAAGAAAGTTAAAAATTTGAATAATAAATTAATAATAATGAAGCGATACTTGACATTTGAAAAATTAATCAATAACAATGAAGCGATGCTTAACATAAAAAAATCAATAACGATGAAGTGATGCTTGACATCTGAATAATAAATCAATAACAATGAAGCGATGCTTGACATTTAAAAAATAAATCAATACCGATGAAGTGATGCTTGAAATTTGAATAATAAATCAATAAGAAGCGATGCTTGACATTTAAAAAATAAATCAATACCGATGAAGCGATGCTTGACATTTAGATAATAAATCAATAAAAATTAAGCGACGCTTGACATTTGAATAATATATCAATAACAATGAAGTAATGCTTGACATTTGAATAATAAATCAATAACATTGAAGCGATGTTTGACATTTGAATAATAAATCAATAACAATGAAACGATGCTTTACATTTGAATAATAAATTAATAACATTGAAGCGATGTTTGATATTTGAATAAAAAATCAATATCATTAAAGTGATGTTTGACATTTAAATAATAAATCAATAACAATGAAAGCGATGATTGAAATTTTAAAAATAAATCAATATCATTGAAGCGATGTTTGACATTTGAATAATAAATCAATATCATTGAAATGATGTTTGACATTTGAATAATAAATCAATAACAATGAAGCGATGCTTGACATTTGAATAATAAATCAATAACAATGAAAGCGATGCTTGACATTTGAATAATAAATCAATAACATAACAATGAAGCAACGCTGTAAAGACATCGCTGTCCACCTTTATGAATCAGATTAACTGAGTAAATATTATCGTTATGGTTATTATCTTAAATAAGCTGAATTCATTAAAAACTATATATTTATTCAATCGCCGCATACCCAAATGATAGACGATCGGTTTCAAGCAGTCAAGCGTTTAGTTTTGTTAGTTTTCTAGAATTCATATTTTATATAGATTCTGTTAAAAAGCCATAAACTTGCATCGATTTATTAAAAACGTTGTTTTATTATTTACTTTCTTGCAAAATAATGTTTCGTTTAATTTTAAATAGTTAAAACCATTTTATATAAAATATTCTAGAATGTTATACAAGTATTTATTAATTAACGTATTAAATGTATCAAAATAATTATGAAAAGAGCGAATATAAATGTTACATTTGAAAGTCAGTTAATAATTCAGATTTTATATACTTTTTCGTTTTTGTTTAATAATAGAATAACAAAACGTGTATGTTATTTTTTAACCAAAAATAAGTATACTATTTGTAAAAATTAAAAGGACACAATTTAAATTATCGTGAATTGAAATTCATGGCAATGTTAATTCTCTTTCCACGGTCTATGAAATAAGATTCAACTATTTTATCTGATTTTTGCCTCAAAAGATAACATTATTTATTCATAATACCTAGCTGTGTTGTTTAAAGTATATTGAATTATATTATTCCAACTATATTACTTAGTAACTTAGTGTACAAAATATTAAAAGTATTTAACTGTGTTGCGTTCAATTATATTTTAGCGTCGGAATTCTTGCAAGGTATTAAGTGTGCGCTTTATTATATAGTACTGTAATCATTTTTGAGTTCACCCATTTTCTCTGTTTGAATAAATACAGCGTAATTCTTCTGTGCTGGTACGTTGACTGTTCAGCTGCTTCACAACTTATATCACTTGTTTTCTATAACTTAATTACAATGATGCACATGTGCGTGGTGAATAAGTAATTGTTCGCTTAAAATGCAGTTTTTTTAAATATTAAATGTAATTTGAATCTTCCTACCCTTGTCTTTGAAAGCGTCGTTCAGCGGTATGTACTGCATTGTAGTGTTTTAGTTTTGTCAAAGGTTGTTAATTTTTAAAAAAAATATAATACATATGTGGTATACCTTGTTTATTATACATTCATGCTTTTTATAATAATTGCCGTTTTTAAATTAAAAATGATAAAACTATCGTTGTGAAAAATGCAATGTCATGTTTATTTGTGTTTGGTTGCTAAAACTATTGTTGGTCGTTTTTAAAGTAAAATAAATGTTATGTTTAGCTTATTCTATATTATATAAAGAATAGACAGTCCGCAACATGCAGTTTTTTATCAATATAAATTATTAATAATGTCTGGTTTTGATTTATTTAATAAATGAATTAAAATATATTTTTTTGAATATTTTGATGTTTGTAGATAGTAGATAGAAGTTTTATTCAACTAATAGGTCACTTGATAGATAATAAATATACCACTTCTTTTAAAAAACATAACATAAAACGAATATTATCGATTTGTTCCAGTGTTATACCTATTTATACTACTGCCGCTAAGGCTCAAATCTAAACAAAGCATCATTCTCTTTGTTTTTCTTTTTGACATACGCAAGTTTCTGTACATATTTTTTGACCATATTCCCCTGTTAAATGTTAATGAATATATACAACTATATAGCTTTATGTTACTTTATATCACTATAATGGCGTCAGTTATTAGATGACTGAATTTTCTTCGAACTAGAAACGGAAAGATTTGCAGAGGAAAGGAAAGTTTCTATCTATGACGGCGAACTTGCGTGGTGGCAATTTGATAATTAACTTTTCTCTCTCTCTTTTTATAAGTTGGTTAACCTATAGAATACTAGACTGTAACATATTCTTAACGAATATATATATATATATTTTATCTAATTATTGACATGGAAAAAGTGCAATTATTTCAAGACCACTCTTAAAAGTCCGGGTTCGAATCCCTCTTGCGACTGAAGTATGCCCTTTTTTTGTATGAATCTGTTAATCGGCAATATATATTATCTAACCTTCATTAACCTAACCTAGCACTTCATTATCCTTGTATAAGTAGTAACTTACAATGTTAACTTAGCATGTTAAGAAATTTTCTGGGATTCACTGATTGCGCGGCAATGTTTGCGCAGTCTACTCACAAGTAGTAATAAAAATATATTTTTAAAAGGCGTATTGTTTTACAACCGTTTCATCAATATATCGCAAAAATCATAAATATATATTTTATCTTCTTCTGTAATTTATGTTTTTGATATGTGTAGGTCATGTCAATTAGTGTATTATAAATATAAAATTGAAATAAATTATAATGAAATTATATAAATTGAAATTATAACTTATATAATTATATTTAAATATATTAAATACTTTTACATATACTTTTTATTAATTGTAATACGTAATTAAATTTTCATGACAACAAATATTTTAATAATTAAGTTTTAAAACAACAATTTAAAAATGGATTTTATGTTTACCAAGAAGGCCGAATGATTTAGAATGTGTAACTAAATTGTTATAATTATTTCGCATTATAGCATACTATACTGTGCCCTACACTTGATAAATACAGAGGATATACTTAACTATATCTATCGCAACTGACGATTCAATAGGAAGCAGTGAATTGCTAGTATTGATGACGTGATGTATAGGGTTATGTCAGTAGCTACTAGGAATCGCTAGCTATTTATAATGGTATTATAATAGTATTACAAATATTATTTATATTTATAGAAATGATACATCAAAGGATATTGTAATCATTGACGTATGCACATAGTTCGATATCAACTGCCATTATTGTTTTTATGATTTGTTATCGATTATCGATTTGATAGTTTACCACTCACAATCTACTGAAGCTATCGTTCTGAGATTGTCAGTGTTGCCATATATTTTCAAATAACATACTGAATAACTATATGACGAAATACATGTTTAAAAAAAGAGAGTATGTCAGTTATTAGTCTGAAACCTTCTTCGATCCATTACATCCTTGCGTACATTCTGTTGAAATATTTCATGGTGCGCTCTGATAGCCATCATATTCTGTAAAATACGGTCAATTGTCCCAACTACCTCCCTTATTTGGTGCCTCCAGTCCTAATATCATGGTTGAATATAGTCCCACTTCCCCGCCACCCACAGCCGGCCACACAGCAGCTGGCTCGGCCGATAAGCCTGCCCCAGAGCACCTCCAACCCCAACCTGCTCCTGGGCAGTGACATGCTCGTGCAGGCCGACGGTGGCTCCGCCCACCTCAACCACCGCTCGCCCACCGGCTCTGTGTCCAACCTGGTGAGCGCCGGCGCCGGCTCCACCACGCCCACGCACCACAAGACGCCCTCTCTGGGCTACAGCAAGTCCATCGCCGCCGCCCAGCAACCCCCCTTCTACCACCCCCCCGCCGCCGCGTCCTCCATGGGTCCGTCTGCGGCCGGGACGATAGCATCGCCGTCGCCCAGCCTGGCGTCGGTCAATACGGCCGGTGGGGTCAATGGGCAGGGGCAGGTCTTTGTGGATTCGGCCAATGAGAGTGGGTGTTGGTTCTACTTGTACTGTCTGCTGATTTTGTCTTGCGTTGATCTATTGTTTTAGCCCCGGGGAATATTGGGGTGAACAAATAGTTCAGTATTGTACAAAAATCGGGAATTCAGACATTTTGGGGAGAAAATTCGGTCGGGAAGCGTTTTATCTAAATATTTAAAGTTTTATCATTTTTATAGTTGTTATCCCTTGAAATGTGAACTCTTCAATTGTGGGTAACTAAAATAAATATTGTCTGGCACTTTTCGTTTTGTACCTTTCTATGTTTTTCTTGAATATTTTTTGTTAAATGGTTTACAATATTAAGTAGTCTCAGATGGAAGTTAAAGTCAACTTTTGGAAGCGTGCATGTACTTTATCATGCCGACTTTTTAAATTTTGATTGCGTTTATAAATAAAATTTCATTTTATGAATAAAAACTAATGTATATAATATATTTTAATAAAAGAATTGTTGGTGTTTTTTAAAATTATGATTAAACCAATTTGGAACTCGAGCGAAATGAACTCAATGAAAGGTACACCACATAGAGGACTAAGAGATGGAAATGGAAATATGAGTGAGAGTAGAGGATAGTGGGGAGAGTAAAATAAGAGAAAGATAGAGGAGAATGGAGAGATTGAGATAGACGAGAAGGAAAGGTAGACCCAATATAGAGAAAGTGAGGAAATAGCAAACACAGAAAAAACAGAGAAAGAGGCAGCGGAAACAAAAGCAAGGGAAGGCCAGTAAGCAACAGAAACAGAGGCACGCGACGACAACAAAAATGTTAGCTTAAAAGCCGGAATTCGGGAGTTCTAGTTCGAATGTGTGGTTCGAACTTTTGGCTAAAAATGGATTTTTCCATTTTTTGTTTGTGCTTGTTTTAATTGTTTTCTCATGTTTTATTTATAATATTTATTGAGTTGTGTTTTCAAAAAATTGTTTGTTGATCTTTAAATTTTATTTCATTTTAATACAAAAATGCTCAAACGTACTGTTGTTCAAAGATGTTAACTATGATATAAATGTGGAGTGAAAATTCACAAAACATAACAGAATATGTCCAGAGACGGTGTCTCTAGTTGTTTTGAAGGCTGCTTTGTCAAACAATGGATAAAATGCTGCATCTATTCATATCTCCTACAAATTATTTGCCCTAACTGCTGATGTGCTTGTCTGTAAACCAATAATATAGACTGGATGACGAGAAAGAAGCTAAGAAAAAGCAACTGAAAAAAAGGAAGTTACTGGAAATTAAATCAAGGTGAATATACTAAATGGAAGAGTACCATATCGAGAATTCCTCAGGGCACTAATTTTGGATCAATTGGGTTTAACATTCTAGTGAATGAGATACTTACAAACATCATATTCGTGGATTACAACTCCCTAATTGAGCTTACATCTAATACAAGCCCGAATTCCTTATCAAGAAGGGGCTAGGAGCTCGTTGAATGTGCCTCCGTTAACAAAATAAAAATCAATAAAAAACAACAACGGAAAATCAAGTTTATTTCAAAGCCAAGCAGCAAGCTTGGGCACCGACCATTATCAATGGTGAGATAATCAAGTCAGTTAGGTGCACGAAACTTTACGGCTTTTATGTAAGCAATAGACTCAACTGGGAAGACAATATAAGAGTTGCTAAAGAAATGCAACCAACGCATTCATTTCATTCGTTGTTTGCTGAGAGCCAAATTCTCTCCTAAGGAAATCATGGATTTCTACTGTGCAGCAATTCGTAGCATCTTGAAATATGACGCTCCAGTATGGTACTATTCTATAACAAAGCAGCAAACGTCCTTCATCGAAAACATTCAGAAACGAGTGTGTAAAATAATAAATGTAATTCTACCATCTCAACACGTCACCGATTACGAATCAATTCTTGAAAAATGTTCTCTAGACACATTAACAGAAAGGAGAGAGGCGGCTTGCAAAAAGATGTTCAACAAATAAAGAAATAACGGCGCACTCGAGCTGTTACCAACAACCAATTCGACTCATTTGATGACCTTCCGTACGAATCGAACAATACAGACTCCCATAGCCAAAACTCAGAGATACAATACGTCACTCTTTCCATCGGGTATCAGAAAATGGTATGCAATTCCAGAGGGAAGATGTCTATTTCGAACTTTTGTTAAATCTCTTTCGATAAGATATTTAGAATATATGTCAAATTCTATGTTATCTTTATACAGCAATAAACCTTTTACTTACTTATCCCTTTCAAATCCATATACGTCTCTCCTCTCTCCCTCTATCTCCTCCATCTTCCTCTCCCCTCCCCTCTTCTCCCCTCTCTCCTTCACCTACCTCCCTCCTATCTTTCTCCACTTCGCATCCATCTCTCCCTCTATCTCCTCCATCTTCCTCCCCCATCCTTCGCCCACCTCCCTCCTCTCTGTCTCCCTTTCACATCCATCTCTCCCTCTATCTCCTCCGTCTTCCTCTCTCCTCCAGTCGTGAACAGCATCCGACAGATCGCCCGCACTCTCCAGGCAGAGAAGGAGAAGCTCCGTCATGCTGCTGATAGTGTGCCTCAGCAGCAGATGCCCTCCGCTAACACCCCAAATGCTTCGGGCGTCGGCGGTGGTGGCACGGGAACTCTGTCCTCATCCGGGTACATTCACACACTGAAGACGTCTCTACAGGAAGTGGGTTTAAAGAATTTCTTTGTTGGGGTGGAAGAACTTCACCGCGATTTTGTCAGAAATTTTCAATAAAATATATTGTTAAATTTAAATATGTTTCATTATGTAATTAATTATTTTCTTTAAGACCGTGTATTTGGTTTATGTTTCGTCTACAATATTGGTAATACATGAATGATACTGTCAGTGATGTATACCAGTTGGATTATGCATTCTATTACGGTTCTTTTACTTTCTTCGAAATGTGTAAGATATATAAATTAATTTAATTCTTTTACGCTTTAGCGCTTTATTTTCCAGAAAAAGCCTTATTATGGGGAAGCCAATTGAATTATCATTGATAAATTTTATAAATAATATTGATATTGTCAAATTTTTAATAAAACTGATTGTTTACTGTTAAAATATTAAGTATTATTTTCTTATCAAATCTATGCTTTAATACATAATGTGTGGTATTCTGCTTTACGCATTATATATATTACTTGAGCCATAATTGGTTGACGCATTGTTTTTTCTATATTTTCTCATTTATGTATTATCTATCTATAAATATCTATTAGAAAACCCCACATTTAAAGTCACAGTATGACTGTAACCAAATTAGAAAACCACACATTTAAAGTCACAGTATGACTGTAACCAAATTAGAAAACCACACATTTAAAGTCACAGTATGACTGTAACCAAA
>JAUZND010032647.1:0-22609 GCA_034780555.1 Coelogynopora nodosa
GATTATTTCTTAACCACAGACCAAGAAAAAGTGTCTGATGTTTCAACTATGAACAAAGTTAATGTTGGAAGTGATCACCGAATCCTCAGATGTAAAATTCAAATCAACACGAAGAAAGAGCGCGCAAAAAGAATACGTAAACCTCCAAGAGCTAACATTAGATTCGTTACAAATAAACAAAGAAGCATTCAGATTAAATATGTCGAACAAATTCCAACAACTCCAAGTCACAGAAGTCAATAAATGGAATGATCAGATCGTCAACATCACGAAAAAGTATTCAATCGAAACAGCAGGGAAAGTGAATAAAAATAAGAGATCAAACCTCCCAAACGAAATCAAGAGCTTGATGAAGAAAAGAAGAAAAATGAAAACTGACAGCACCATATTCAGTATTTATAGACCGAATGATTATAAACAATCGATATTAATCTAATACTATTTACGTAACTAATCATAAAATTCTTTTCAGTAAAAATATAATTTCGACTAACGTCTACATTGTAGTAACTGTCTATATGGCTATTATAAACCATCTATCTAGATGCCTTCGATAATAATATCACAACTATTACAACAACAAAAAATAAATTTCTCCTCTCGATGGATATCCAATTTATGAAAACATTACCACTAAATAACATATGATTTAATCAAAGAATGCTTTTATATGGATCTAATCTCTTGTTTTCAACATCTATCTTCCATTAAAAAAAATAACATTAAACTACTTCTAACAATATACGCAACATCCTATTAACATCATAATCTTAATCTATTATACTGAAATATGATTAATTATCTTTAAAATAATAATAATCATCAACTTTATAACATAACTGGCAATTTTTTCTGAATGTCCTTAATTCCAATTGTCTCCAAATATATATTATAAGTTCGTGAATATTACAATTTCACACTTGAAGAAATTTGAATATTTTCGTCTTAGCGTTTTGTGTGTGTGTCATATAAAATATAATACACATACGTAAGTATTAGTAATAATAATATATCACAATATTTATATATATATATATATTAATCAATATAAACGTATGTAATATGTATAAATTTATATCAATTTATATGAAAATTTGGTTTCTTTAACTGAGTTTAAGTTGAACTTAAGCTTGAACCGATAGATCCCTGTATCGCTGGTTCCAATCCCGGCTGACCCCCCAAGTGTCATATCCCTATATTTACCGGTTATAGACTTTTGCGAGTTTATTTCTGGTCCCAATTTGGTTATTACCATTATTATATAAATCCCAATATAAGAATGAAATTGTACCAATTAATTATTAGGATACATATATTATAATATCAAACAAATTACTTACGTCTAATCTTTGTCTTGTCTATTATCTGTCTTCTAAATTATTGTTGTCATAATTATAATCTCAATAATAAAATTAGTTATTAAGACATTTATATATTTTTATTAACTTTTTGAAATTATACTTCAGTACATTATTACCTAATTTTAAATATACCTCGAATATATTTAAATATCAGCGACCAACATATTTTTAATTTAAAATACGCTTTTAGCGGTCACCAACACTATCCCCCTGGAACAGAAATGGTTGGGACCCCAACAAATGTTAATACTATGTTCCAATACCAAATTAAAACAATTAAAAGGATTCCGATTAATTAATTTTATCAAAAGAATTTTTTTAATTATTTTTATTTTTAAATATTTCCCTAATCACATTGTTTAAATATTTATGGAACTATTACGATTCATATTTAACTTTGATAAGAATTACCGCTTTTATCATTCACCAACACTAGCATGGTTTATTTCCCACATAATACCCCCCCGTTATTATATAGGCCTAAATATTAATCAATAACACAACAACTGTTTAATAAGTGTGCAATTTAGGGCACCACTAACTGTTTTAAGTGATATTTAAACAGTATACCCACATGTTATAGTAAATGTTGTCGCATGAATGTAGAAAATATATTTAATCATAAAAGAATTAATATGTGTACTCTATAACAAACTTTAATAAAACTAATGAAAATTTGTTACCGGCAAATTTTGGTTAAAAAGTAGAAATCTAAAATAATCATTTTTAAATTGATGTAAGAAGTAGAAGGTCATTAATAATTTTAACTCGGTGGAAGAAAGAAAAGGTAAACAGTAACCATGGCATTCTATTTAAGTTCAATTAATGAGGAAGAATGTAAATAATAACCATATTTAAAAAAATTCTCTCTAGTAAAACTTTTCTTTTCTATTTTAAAGTAACAAGTTCTTTTCTTATTAATTCTTTTCTTTTCTTACCATGATATTCTGGAACCTTTTTTTATTTTAATTTACAATCTAATATTTTTGCTCAACTACTTCTAATTTTGACTTAGCACATATTTGAGATGTATGTTTTAAAAAGAAATTCAATTTATTATTTTTCTTAATTCTATTAAATCCAACTAAAGAGGGTTTTCTTTTTTTCTTCTTCTTTAAAACAAAATATTTATTAAATTCACCATAACCAACATGGACGGGTGGTTTATTGTTTTAATTTAATAATAGCTCTTATAAAAAAAAATTATTTTCAAACTCTTCACATTCTAAACATGTTTTATTACAAGTTACTTGATTTAATTTAATAAATTGTGTTTGTTTAGAATTTTTAATAAATTTTATGTTTATGTAATTTGTTTATTAGTAAAATGATAATGAAACTTTAAATATATATTATGCTTACTCTCTCATTTAACAAATTAAATAATTAAAACTATTTTGCAGTAATAAGAGGAAACACCTAAATGAGGCAGAACCGAGCGCTCAAAACCTCATCTGAATGTTTATGTTTTTTGTGTTTATTGATGCATTTATATGGGAAAACATTGAAATAGTTGATAGTCCTCATTTAGGGGATTCCTCTTATTACTATAATCATAAAACAATATTTTCCCAGTTATTTATTGGATTCTGAATTTTAATATTAAAAACGTTGACATTTTCAGTAGAATGTATGAAAATTCTTCTTTCAAAAGTGTGTGGATATGGAATTATTGCAGCTTCTGTCATTGGTAAGGTTTCAGATATTGATTCACAACTTTCATTATTTAACAAAAATTGATCACAATATGTTGCTCTCATTAAATAATTTCAGTCAAAATGCCCCAAGTAATGAAGCTGTTTCGTGCTCAAAGCTCAAAGGGTATCAACTTCTGGGGTCAATTGTTAGAACTTACTGCTGTCTCGTCGACGATGTGTTACTCACTTTACAAAGGTTTTCCTTTTAGGTATAGATTAGCTGACGTAAAAAAGATCAATGTATTATACGTGTTGATTAACATTAAAGTCTAAAATCTATAATTTATTTCAACATTTAAATAAACAATACAGATCACAATTAAACCAATTCTGTCTTATTTAATTATAGTCACCCAACTAAGCTAGTTATATTTATAATTATTTGTCCATATTACATACTTATGTTCCAGAAAAATACGGAGCTGTCGAAACGTTTTCAAAACATTTTCGGTTATCCCATGTTCATCTTCTGACATTTTCTTATATATATTTATGTTGTTCTCTCCGTTATAAAATATGTCTTGTTTATCACTTACTGTTATCATCTAAATCTTGAATGTGCCTGAAAACAAACTCAATATATATTTTTTATTTTTTGATAAATATTCAAGTAAGAGCAAATTTAATTTTTTGCTAAGTTATTTTGAAGAATGTGCATTTCGTTAGTTTTGATAATTCCGATAATTGTAAATTTAATTTTTCCTTCATGTTACTGTAGTACATTTTCTAACTTTCTTATTGCCTTGACATAAATGTGTTAAAAATCCAGTAACATGTTCTGATTGTTCATGATATTTACAATTCACTATATATTATACGTGTGGTGCATTAAAATGTGGTTGTCTTCTATTCCTCCCTATTAAAGTTCTTATGGCGAGAGCGTCTTTCTCTGCATCCAAACCTCCCTGATCGCCTTTCTCACCCTCTACTATGCCGGGCGGATCTCTGCCAGTTTCGGTTTCATGTTCTCCTTCGTCGGGCTCATCGCTTTTCTCTCCTCACCGATGGCCCCCATTGTTGTGCTCACGACTCTGCAGGCCTTCAATACACCTATCACCGTCACGGGAAAGGTAGGCATAATTATATATATATATTACCACTCATAAGTAGTGTGATTGTCATAATATTCCTATGAAATAATTTAATTAATAAAATTACGCTAGATATTTACAGCTCATGCATATGAGAGTGTTGATTGTTTCAATCAGAATTAATTAAAATTTTAAAAAGTCGTACTGTAATACTTAGACTACTTTTGATAAACTATTACATTTTAATAAACGTAGAATGACCAGTAAGGGTGGATCTCATCTTAGTGCCTGGTGAAGTAATTAGCGCGTCTTTCAGGTAGGAAACAAACCAGTGAGTACGTGGGTTCGAGAAATTGTAAAGACATCAAATTATTAATTGTAAAATTTGATTAGAAAACTATAATTTGGCAGTTGTTATCTTCCGATACATTATCAACAACTGTGAAAAAAAATTCTTGTACACATTAAAACGGGACTGAAACATAAAAAGTCATGTCTGTAAAAAGCATGATGCGTCTGTAATATTTATAGTGATATTATGTTAATAGTAACAACTATTATCTTTTAAGAAATTGTTTTATATATTATATAAATTATGTAGTTGGTTTTAGCTGTTAAGTTACAAGCATATTATTTTATGCAGAATTTACAATTTAGCTTTTAAAAGTTGAAACTGGTAAGTATCCTTAAATAATATATTGAATTTGATAAGCTATCTATTGATATATTTCGTTTTTTATTGATAGTGGTGTGGATTATAAAATTTGGTGTGAATATATAATAATCCATAACCTAATATTATAAGTTTTTTAAAGTTAATGTTTTTAGGGTCAAGCAGTAGCCTATACTCAAAACTTTAGCACCAATTCATTATTCGCCCTTGTTCCTTTGTTTGGTTGTTAACCTTATCTATCTATGTTTGGTTAACAAATATCAATTTAAATATATGCCTCTCTTCGCTCTTCATCTTATGTACACAATCAACAGCTACTTTGTTTTGCAAAGGTAACCAACTTACCTCTGTATAATAAGTATTTTGTAAATACGAAATAAATTATTGCGCTTTTAGTCCTGAATGTTAATGTGAAAGTACTATTTTGCCAAATTAAATACTGTTCGCAGCAAATACTACAATGGCGCGATACAGGCCATTCATTTAGTTAGCGGTCTGTGATTCACAAATTACTTTTTCAAAATAATCTAACATTTAACAACTGATCAGCATAAAAAGATTACATTTGTAGTGTAACCAATTTTATCGCTTTAAAAAGAAAATAGAATTACATTACTTTGATCTTACATAATTTAAATGTTTAAATTATCTTTAACCTTCGCAGTCGTTATTGAGGATCAATGGACCACCTACATTATTTTTATTAATTCTTAAGATATACTAAAGGTATTGAAAGTCTTTTCTCTCTCTTAAACAGTTACGACAATAAAAGTAGCGTTAAAAAGTAATGAATGAAATAATTAATGCAACCCACAACCTTTTTCGGTTTTATTTTGTATTCGTGGCAATTGTAGTCAACTTAATTTTAGTAACTACTGATAGGCCTCCATTCATACATTATATATAATAAATGGAATTCTTATTAAAATACTTTGTTTACATAATTCCTTGATTATTATATATAAGGACTACTAATTTGCACAGCTAAAATAAATTAAATTATAGATTTGTGTATTCCTACATTTTCCTGTGGTGTAATCATAGTTGCATGTCTGTTATAGTTAGGAATTTACAGTTAGGTAATATAATATTATAACTAATTAGAATTATCAATAAAAAGCAATACGATAAGGATGTTCAACCCATTTACTCAGGGCAGCGAGGGTTACTTTCACTAGCGTCTGTATAATTTAAATAATTCGAAGCGCAATTAATTGAAAGTTAATTTGATATCGAAAAGATTTATTTAAATATATTGTTTACAACGGTTACTTTGATGAACAATTAATTATTTTTCGATTTGTGTTTCCATTTTGATAAGAAAATATTTTTTGTGTAAATAAAAAAATTGTGTTTAATATAAATAATACATTGTATGCATTTTACTACCCATTTCACTATTATTTACTGCCCCTCCAAATTAAATAACATTTTATTACTGTTAAATAACATATACACTTTGGAAGTCCATCTTATACTTGTTTTGTTACTTTTCGAGATAAAGATGTACATACCTATATATTTTTTGCTAATTGCATAAATTTGAAAATTATTTTTCGCAGAATCAGTCACGATCTCTGTTTCTACACATTATAGAAGCCCGGTTATCTGAAGTGTGAAATATGTAGAATACGTAGACTTCTTATTAGTCAAATACGGTGTATGTAAATCTTCTTCTATGTTTATATATGCTATTGACAGAAATCCTGTCTTCCATATCTTAGTAATTTGGTTGCGAGCGGTGTGTGTTCGGTGTAAACGTAGCACGTGACCATTTATGTTGGTTTATTCTAATCAACTTAGCAGCTTTCTACATTTTTAATATTTAGTAACAGTAGCGTTATTCATTAAATTATCGAAAGCACTGTAAGAAACAATTTAATTTATAAAGTAAAATATAGATAATGAACATTAAAGTATGTGTTGATTGAATACCTCCTGCAGCAAGCGAATTGTTCATTTTCCAGTGCATTTTATTTGTTTATATTTATTATATTTCTAACCTTTCCGAAATAATTCATATTATCAAATATGTATACGTGTTATTTAAGATAGTTAATATATTTATTTATTGGCTTGTTATCCATCTTGATTGTCAATGTTCTGTTAAAATGTAATTGTATAGACAAATTAAATAATACATTTTTGAGCTTTAGAGTAAACAAACTATTTATAATATAATCGAATATGTGTATTTTGATATGAATCGTCTTTCTTGCTAAATCTTTCGTGAATTTTTGGGAATAGGGGGTAACCACACCTAAACAACTTTTTTGTAAACAAGGATAAGTATGAATATGTGATATTGATTTTGTATCCAGTGGAACGATTTAATTGTAGATGTTTAGATATCATTTCTCTTTGATTCGATTAAACATTTTCATTTCATGACGTAGCTAGATTATGAAAAATTACAAATCTATAACTGTGTGTTTCATCGTTTAATTAAATGTCTAATATTAATTATTGATAGTAATTATATTCAATTTTAATATAAACGTTTAATTGTTTATGATAACAGTAATGATTTTATAAAAAGAGCAAATTTATTAAATCTATGTCGTTTATATTTTTATATGCATTACAATTTAATTACAATCTGCATTCCAAAATGATCTTGACAAGCTGCAACTATGGCAACACACATGGCAAATGGCATTTAACGCAGATAAATGGTAGGTCATCCGCTTTACAAACAAGAAGGCGCCATTAATCACCAACTACTCGATTAATAGGAGCATATTGCAAAACGTCACCGAAGCAAGATATCTCGGTTTGACACTATTATCCAAAATGTCATGGAACAGTCATACAGATAAGGTTGTCATGAAAGCAAAACGAAATCTAGCCTTTGTCATGTCCAACACATATGGCTGCCCACAGATGGTTAGAGCAAATGCTACACCTCACTCATTCGGTCAATGCTGGAGTACGCCACAACAGCCTGGGACCCGCTTACCAGAAGGAACATCACGAAGCTTTAAAAAGTCCAACGCTGGGTAGAACTATATGTGGTCGGAGATCATCGACACAAGAACAGTTCGGAGACTATTTTAAAGAGTTTTCAACAACGCCGACTGAACTCTCGTGTTCTGATGATGTTTTGTGTAGTCAATAACTACATAGCAATTCCCTTCACAAATAGTCTTATGGCTGTTAATTCCAACACCAGAGGGCACACTTCTCGATTTCATATCCCAAAATCAAAAATCTTTTTCCCGGCTACAATCAGAGTCTGCAATGCCCAGCCACCAGAATTTATGGAGATAACAACAGTGGATGCTTTCAAATACAAGCTCGATAATACTCCAAAATGGAGAGATGAGCTCCATTGGAAGAAGAAGAAGAATCTTTAAATAAAATCAATTATCATTAATTTAATACTCGTATAATTCGACTATTTCTTTATAACAATTTAGAGTTTGTGTATTGAGTTGCTACTTAATATTGTACGACGTTTAAATTATTATACAACCATTTTAATTTAATACATTGTGTTTTATCGAAATATTTCAGTAGAAACCGGACCCTGAATGACACTCAAAATATTAGACCAAGACATACCTATGTAATACTTTGTCACAATTTTGAACCTAACCCCCGACCCCGGCAGATGATCCAAGTGGTGACCAACCTGCGGCAGGGCCACACGGGACAGCTCTCAGCAGTGACCACGGTGATGATCTTCATCGGGGCAGTCGTGCGCATCTTCACTTCTATCCAGGAGACCGGGGACATCTTACTGGTGACCAGCTTTGTCTTCTCCTCCTTGTGCAACCTCATGCTGGTCTCTCAGATCTTCTACTACTGGAATGTTGTGGTGGTGGATGAGGTGGCGGTGCTACCAAAAGACGAAGACAAGAAGACCAAGCGGGAATAGGGGTGCTGCCATGTGGAGTGCATTCCAGCCGCGTTAAATATTGTACTGTCTTGCTGACATATAGTTTAGGCATGAGAAAATAGAGAGTGTATGAGACATATTATGATGAGACGTTTTCTTTATTAGTAAAGTGATTTTCAAACAGAATATTAATAATATGGTTGTGGTTACATACTATTTATGTATTTTTTGTGACATTTCATTTACCTTTAATGTTTAATACTTTGAATTGTTATTTTAGATTACTAATTGGTTAATAAAACTTTTATTTATGATTGAAGTGAAACGTTTAAATATTATTTAAACTTTCTCATTATTATTAGTTTAATAAGTTTGAAAGTATTCATAACTATGATTTAGATTACTCTTCTGTGCGTTAGTAGTATAGGATAAGGGTTTGTTAAAACTATTAGGTATGCATCTTTTTATATATACATAATTATTTATTCAGTGTGGCCTTTGTCCCAGGACGAGGATTTTTAGATTTTGGTTCTATTTGTACTCGCATATACTTATGTGCACGATAAAACAATGTTGTAACATTTAAAATAATATTTGTTTAATGTTATTGTGAAATTATTTATTAATGTATTTTTTGTATATTTAAATAACATCAAAACGCAGGGAACAAATACAAATAATTGTGCACACTATATTATATATGTGCAGATATCGTGCACATAACTATATGAGAGGACAATTAAAACCAGAATTTAAAAATCTTCGTCCGAGGACAAATAGCCACACCGTTATTTATTTACGACAATGCATTTGATTATGTATTATTGTAGTATGTAATTTCTTGTGTCATAACAGTCTATGCGATGAATATAGTGTTTTTTTATTTTAGCGCAATCATCAATACAATATAACATTTTTTAATGTCTCTTACATTACATAACTTATTTTCATCTTTGACTCTCCATCGCCAAACAATAATGACAAACAATAAGTGTAAACAATGTATATTATATATAATAAACAGTTTATATATTGATTTTGAATTTCTTTAAGATTCGTTAGTTGAACGTCAAACAATATTTTTAAATAGGTTAAACATTTGAGGAGAGGTAAATATAATCTTATCGCTCAATAAATTGATTTTATTTGGTTGTTACTATAAATATATTATATTTTCCGATAAATGATTTTATTTTGATTATATCTCAGGTTAGTCGGTAGCATCATAAATATGGATTGTTTGTTAGAGACAGGAATCTATTTATATCTATGGGTAGCAATATACGTTACGTTTTTGTTGTTTTAAGTGTTTAGGAATGCTGTGCTATTTCTTTGATTAGGTGGGAATTTGATTTCTGTCCTGCAGTAGTTTTTTTGCGTTTTCTTTCTACACATTGGCTATTCTAATCATGTTAGGAGAGGATATGAATTAAAAAGGATCATCCTCATTTATCGAAATGTTATTTAAATAGTGGGAATATTTTTTCCTAAATTTGTCTGTATAATGCTATTAATTCTAACTTAATGTGCTATGTATATTTAATGAAATCTTTACAATTAGCGTTTAACGGACTTACGCCTTAAATATCGATTTTATCCCACAAAAGACTGGAATGCTTGTATTTTAATCATAACGATCGGATAAATGAATTAATCAATAATTGAGTAAGCAAAACAAATCCCATTTCTATGATTTTAATACAATGAATTGGATGATTTTTTAAATATTTCTCAACCCTGGCAAAACCAGGCACTTTTGATAACTTGTTTAGTCTGAAGCAATACAATTTGTTTAATCAGACACTTGGTTAGGTGTTCATGTAGCGATAAATTCTCATTAAAATACATTAGATAGGAAGATAAAAAAACTAGGTACCGGTATGCCTTAAAATGATTAAATTTAAGGAAGGATGAATGTTTCTATCGAACCACTTACTTTTTTATGTCGAAAGCCCCCTAACTAGATTAGCTATTTTTGAGTCAGGTTATAGTGTATATACTGCATAAATATTTGCTATCGAGAAGGTGCTGAAAATTTTAGGACGATAGTCTTAGTAGTTAGCGATCAAACACAGGCTGGACAATCGCTCAAATATATACTAGAAATATTTAATTTATGTTATATACAATTAAGGGACCAATTTTGTATAGTTAAATTCTATTGATCAAATAACTTTTATTTTATAAAATGTTTTATACTACTACTAATAGTATTTAAATTATTATTTCTATATTTAAATATGCTTTTAAGTTATTGTTATCTTTGTAAATAATATTTTTGTATAGATTAGAAAGTTTTCATTCAGAGAGATAGTTACAATAGTCGATGGCTCTTAATATATTTACAAAAAAGCTTTAAAGTAGCCAAATATATGCTTATTACAGTTCCTAATTGTGTTAAAGATATCTTTTGCTGTCTCACAAGTTGACTGACTACTGACATCTTTAAAACTTGAATTAACTGTAATATTATTCAACTAAAACTTTCATTAACCTTTTAGTTTAATCAATCGTTTTAATATTACCAAGTCGAGTTGAATTAGTAAAAAATCAATTTCAATCTTTCGCCCTCCCAAAATATATTTTTCTATTCATATATACGACTTGCTTTTTAGAATTATATGTCATACTGGTACTTCCAGTACAAACGGACATTATATAGCTAACTTTTACTAATTACAACAATCGGTGGTTTCAAATATAATGATATTATTTCTAATAATAATTTGTTAAATAATTGTTAGTTATGAGAAGTGTGACGGTTGCACGAGTTAACATTTATTAAAACACGCCACTGAGGGACTTCAACTTAACAAAAAAGATTACTTGTAATTCCTTTATTACTTGATCTTTATATACTATGGCTGTCAATTTTTCTCATTCATGTTCCACATGTATGACTTATCATCTGATCATGTTCTGGACTGTTTGCATTATGTTTAATATGTTGTTATATGTATTTGAGTCTAGACAGTATATTGGATGTTTATGTGTACATTACTTAATTACAGTGCTGTATAGGAATGTTTTAAAAGTTGGGGGGCACACCATAAATAGGAGCAAAAATGATGGTTGGTTTGTTATAAAAGTTGTATGTACTCTAATGTTCCTGTACAAAACAAACAAAATAGGCGCGCTAATAAAACTTGGGGGGCACGGGTCCCCCAGGCCCATAGGCGCCTACAGCCCTGTTGTACAACCTGCTTTCTGTACTGATTAATTTTACAAATCTGCCATTCGTTTTACTTTCTTAAACACAGCTTATGCTATATTAAATTTAATGTTTCTTCTTTTTCTTACTTATATTATTTATAGTTTGGCGGGCATATATAATTTCAATTGACGGGCAATTATACCCTTAACCCTATTCAGTTATAGATACATCCAGTTTATTTTATATTGCGTTTCGATTAAAAATGTTCTCTGAAAAGATTTGATACTGAGATATAGTCTAAACCAGTATGACAAAAACATTTTTCTATTCAACACCCAGATTATAAGCTGGCACATTCTATCAGCCATCAAAGGGCATTAAAACAAGAGATTAGTTCTGAGTCGTATTCTCAGAGTTGCATTCCTCGTTTGGCGACTTCATTATTGCCTGAGAAGGTAAGCTGACACAAAGTCGGCTTCAACTAACGGTTGTGTGTCAATTTGTTCGACATAAAAGCGGGGAATTATTCGACGTAGTGTTCTGTGTGTACAACTGATGGAATATGAACACAAATGTGATGAATACTATTTATATTGTAGTCACTCAGTTATTTTAACAGGCGGTTGCACAGTTGAGGAATAACTAAGCTGCAGCATATCTATTCTGTAGCATAACTTATTCCTAAGGAATAAATCCGCTTGCACAGTTGAAGAATAATTTAAGCTGAAGAATAAAATATTTATTTCGTAGTAACTTCAGAAGTAGGTTATTCGACAGCATAATGCAACATATATATATGTTTTTATATAATAGTATAAGTCATGTATGACTTGTGGCTTGGTTTCGCAATGGAAATATTTGATCGGAGGCTCAAAATACGGTTGTATACATAGAGGGCCTACGAATATTATTTAAGAAGCTTTTAATATGTTTTTTTTGGAAGGTTTGGATTCGTTCATCTTCCGATCTTTATAATTATTTTAAATTTTGTTTTATAACACAGGGTAAATTTTAAGAAATTTTATACCAAATATCGAATTTATACGTTTAACAAATAATTAATAAAAACTTAGTTAAAAACTTAAAAACTTAAAAACAAAATTTTAAATACTATGTTTCATTTATATCTCAAATAAAAGTGGTTCTAATTTTCTGTTTTGCCCGCAAGTTGGATAAGTAGTAATTGCAGTGTCATAGTTTCTGTTTATTTCTTGTGCACAACGGTTATTGCAAATCAGATAAATATAGCGGTTAACAACGGACATAATTCATAGCTGCGGGCTGCCACGTTGCGCATACCAACCACCTAGCTAGGGCTTTAAGATTGTATGCAGGCATCGTATGCAAGGTTGCTAGCCACCGTAGAATGCTGTAACTCCGATAGAGGTTAAAATATATGTCGGATGCAAAAGGGAGACTGATTAATCTGGGAGCTAGCCATCGGATAAGAGGGAATCAACAACAATCTGAAGGCTAGCTGGCTTGATGAACGACGTTCCAGAGAACTCTTTCTGAGGGGGAAAGGGAAGGGGGCTTCGAAGCCTACGCTGAACACAATTTCAGCATTACCGGTCGGGCTTACGAGAACGTCCTGACGCCTTCCTGAAGTTAGGTATGGGGGCACGCGAGCGTTCCGGATGTTCATTGTTCTCCAGACAAGGCCTTTTTCAAGACCTTGGTTGGTAGTGTCGTCAACGTTGGCTCACTTCTATATTAAGTAGAGTATACCTTGCGTAGTGCGAGTTTGTAGAAACTATATAGGCTCGCATTTTGTTCTGTTGTGTTGGTTGGTATGACGATGTTTTCTCCTGTATACGATTATATACTCTATCTGCATTTTTTACGCTCTGAAATCAATTTCTAACGCAAGACTGCTCAAATTCAATGAGGTAACAAGGTCATTTCCTCAGAGAGTGGGAAAAGTGAAAGCTTTATATTTTAATATAAAATAAACAATTTTAGTATTTGAAAAAAGATTAAGGCGGTAGTTTTCGCTCTAACAGTAGTATATTTAAAAAATATATTTCTGAGTAACAATTTCAAATTTTTAAAAATAATTTTTTGGTAAATAAAACTGGTAAAATAGCTTTATAAAATAAATCTATCTTTGCACTATGCCTGGTCTAGGACATCTCTCGTATTTGGCATACTGTATCGAAAATATTTTTGATCTGACACATGGGTATAAAATATAATACATTCAGCGCTTTATATATAATAGAGGCTTGAAGACATGATCGAAAAAATGGTTTTCCTAAAATTACAGAAAGTTTAAAAAATTAATATTTTTAGTATTATTACAAAAACACATACTCTGGTTTTCTTAGATTAAGTCACCCCTTCCCTCCCCCCCCCCTGCAATGGTATATACTAAAAAGTTCTATTTGCTATATCAACAAAAGTTGTAAGAAATAATTATGCATGGGTCAATTTTCTGCTTTTAAACTGAATTTTCTTTCATAGTTATGTCGTAAACATATTGAAGCTAAAATAATAGAATGCTATTGTTAATTCGCTAGAGTAAAATAATATGATAAAACCCACAAAGCAATTAAAAAGAAATGTATTTATTGAGTCGATGTTTTGATCTCATCAAGAGATCATTCATTGTCAAGATTGTAAACAGGTAATATAGAAAAAGAAACACAAAAAGTATATAACACCATTTATAAAGAATACAATTGAGGGATACATATTATAGGGGGAATACATAAATAATTCCATCTTGATAATTATATCATGATGAGATCGAATCGTTGACTCAATAATAATTAACTTTTTTTATAATTTTGTTTTAGGGTTTTTTCATATTATAGAAGAACATGTTTTGACCTTATTTTATAATTTAATAAGTCGTATGTTTTGTAGTTCGTATAATTTTAATTCAGGCCATTTTAACATAAGTTGATGTTTTCGTTCTAATGCATTGTTTAGTCATTTCTTTAGTTAATCATAGTTGTTTTTTTAAATTACTAAATTATATATATAGCGCAGGGTAAGTGACTAAATACTACTTAATAATGCTATTGTTGTATAAAAATTTACCAATATAAATACTAAGGTGAGTATATTATTGTAATTATAAGCTATACAGATAAACAGTTTGAGCTATTTTGTTCGCAACTTATAATTTTATCCAAATATCGGCGTTAAATTGTCGAGAATTGTTACAACATAGCCCGGTCTTGCTTGGCAACTATAAAAGTTCTGCACTAAACTAATTTGTGAAAATGTCGACCGAGAAGGAATCCGGTTGGGAATGGAGGTTATATCCTTCAATTGCTGCCCTTATTGTCTCATTTTAGGAATCTTGATAATGTGATACAGCAGCTGCGAGTCACCTCTACCACAGCCTCCCCTCTTCACGGGCCCTTTGTTTGTGAACTGCGAGGCCCGCCTAAGGGTGGCCTCTCTGGCAATTGCCTGACCTACACTCACTCTTACCGTCCACCAGTGTATTGACCTTGAAGATAGACTTTTGACTCAAAAATCGGGAGCAGTAGGAGTGGTTGGTGGAGTTTGAGGTAAACGAGGAAAGAAAATTTTTGTTTTTGCGTGCAAAATGAGTACTTATATAGGTTACCTCGAACCATATTTCCAATCATAAATCTTTAAAGTTATAATGATGTTGAAGGGTCGGATACCGGGATGTTTGGCTTGGGAACAAAGATTTATTAAATATCTTTGACCGGATGTATATAATTCTATAGAACATTCCATAAACTTTTATAAAAAAGAAACAAGAAATTGGGTTACATTTTTATTATTATATATAATGTACGATACATGATATAATTGAGCTGCTTCATGGTATATATATTATAGCTAATTTAACTCTATACATCTATATCACACATATCTCAATACTGTATTGCGCTCAAAATCTCAAAATATTCAGTATGAGTTTATATGATTTTTTATGGTTCTACTTTTTCCTAATCATTTTTAATTAATTTCGTTACGAGTATTCTGCTATTTTTATCCAACATATAGATGATTGTTTCCTCTCTATATATAGGACCCATCTATAATATACCAACGTTTTAAAATGTTCTATCTGTAATTTATTTAAGTCTATTAAATTTCTAAATAAATTGTTAAGTTATTATAGTTTTACTAAATTTTGTTGTTATTTTGTCTTCATTCGTATGATATCTTTACAAAAATAGACTTTTAAATTTTTATTAATCTGAATTCAACATTTTTATTTTTAAACTTACAAATTAATAAATAAAAAATTGAAAAAAATACTTTGATTTGAGAAAGCAATTTCTTTATTTGAAAATTAAATGATATACTCATTTTATACATTGTATACTATAATCATTGTAATAGTATACTAATTTAAAATTTTAGACTTGTATCGGAACACTATAACGCGATAATTGTTTCTAAATATACATCTCATTCATGTCCTAAACATATCAAATAAATTAAACATATTTTGAGTATTATTTCACATTCTATAACATACTAATTTTTACAATATTGTTACTTATGTAGCAATTCGTTTCACTCAGTATACAAACATTATATTAACATGGCTTATTGTTTCTTTTTATAGAGTAGCCCCAAAAACTTGGAAGGCGAAACACAATATCTGGCTGAATAAATGACAATAGGCCTTTTGTAATGGGCGTTCCTCTGCCTGATTTCTATTGAAATCATTCACACAAATGTCTGGAATACCTATTCTTTTTGGTGTCGCGTTGTGTACAAATTGACTTGGCTATGTTGAAAAAATCTAATCGAAGAAACGCAGAGGAAGGACACTGAACAAAAAACCTCTCTGTAAGTTTTGTTTAGTTTCGATTTGCAAGACTTTGACTTCAATTTTATTGATTTGATGCTATAATTAAGTATTTAATTTGCACAAATAAATGGATTTAAATGTACAAATTTCGACTTATATTGTGAAATATATTTTTGCTTCGTTTCTCCTTGAATCAATCAGAGTGCCTTGTCAACATGATAACAACAAACGGAGTACTATATTGTTACTAATCACGAGTAAGTTCGTTGTTTAAAATTTTATGTTTTGAATATTTTATTTTTTATTGTTCAATCTTGTTCTAATAATGCAAATATATAAATGATTATAAAAAATTTTAAATAAATAAATTTTGTTAACTAATAAATTGTACTTTTAAAATTTTAATTTAAAATTCAAACTTTTAATCCCTTCTTTGTGTATGATCGTTCCCCAATGGAAAGGGGATAGGGCTCGTTCCTCTCACTTCTCAAAAAGGTTCCAAAAAGTAGGCAGGCTGTCTACAACTTTAATCGTTCTAAATGAGAAGAATCTATAGGGCCTACGACAGAATAGGGCCTATAATGACATGAATCGTTTGTAAAGTATAGGTAAATTATGTAAGAGTTTCAATTGTTCTATTCTAACAATAAATCACGAGATTTAGTCAATTTATATGTTTTTTATTGTTTAAAATATTGGCAATAAACTACGTGAAAGAAAATATAGCTATCCAAATTATACTACTTATATACTATTAAAATATGCTAGTTTAATGAAAAACCATTTAAAATGTACAAAGTTATTTAAAAAAATCAAAGGGGAGTTGTTTTTCAACTTTAGGGGCACTAATAGAAAATATTTTCGAAAAGGCAGCCAACATGAGTGAGTTACATTTTGGAAGAATTATTTTTTACTTTATAATCTATATTTAAAACACTACATAAAAAGTTTAAATAGGAAACAATCCAGACCTTAATTTCTATCAATACGGAGTATATGAACAAAGGACAAGATTAAGCTATTTTTGAATTAAAATGATGATTTTTTTATTTTTCCTAAAAGTGCACAACTTTAACTATAAAAATCCTGGCCACTTAGTTCAGTTTTAAAGGGGGTCATTTGCACTCAACTAACCCCCTCTCCTGGGGCACCCATGTGTTATTAAGCTAATTATATAAATTATATTAAAATATATAATCTATAATACTGTATATTTATGCAATTATTCCATTCTCAATGTGGGCCTAATCATTGGGCTAGGTTTCACTTTTCTTATAAAATGCCTCAGTTTACAGATAACGTCAACAACATAGAGACCTTTCAAATTATATTTTATAAATAAGTGTTCTATTCTATAATAGACTAGTTGTTATACAATATATGAAAACACATCTTTATTCTAGCGAACTTATTCCGTGGGACAGTGTATATTGATGCTATGGAAATTAAGGGGCGGATCCAAGGGGGGCGATGACTAAGGTGACTAATCACCTCCCGTCCATCCTACTACAAAAAGCAATTGCCACTAAATCAGGTATATAGGTATATATTGATAGGTGTAATTACAAGTCACTCCCTGTGAAAAATCATGGATTCGCCACTGAAGTCCAGAAAAATTCGCAATGATTTGAATCTCTAATTTCCTTCTAAGTTGTTATCAATATTTGCATTTCATACAGAGCTTTGTATTTTTTACCAAGATTTTAGTTATTAAATCCAAAATATTTATATTTTACCCAGATATTAACAAGAAATGCACGGATCTTGACAAGCAATCCATAGAATGGCTAGAATATGCTAATCTAAGTTTCACTTCACCAAGCTGCCAATTTCCACTTTAATTGCTGCCCGTTTCATTTGAAGGTCATTGGAGTTTTGCTATAGCAAAACTCCAATTTGTGAAAATGTTGGTGTATCTAGATAGATCAGTTGGTAGACTATAGTCTACGTACCAACTGATCTATCTAGATACACCAACATTTTCACTTTAGAGCTATTCTTTATCAAGGAAGGCGAACGTTGATAGTTCACTCTGAAACTCTTTATATGGCCGTATGTGTACCTGAACATATAGCAATCGAAAATTATTTGAACAAATTGAATAAAATAGAATATAAGATGTTGTTATATGCAAGTTGAATTTGATTGTTCACCAATAACTTTTTTCGGGTTTGCAATCTTCTGTTTCTCCTCCTCAAAATTCAACCACAAAATAATTTTTTTAATACGGTTTTTATAAAAATGGAGAGTAACATTTATAAATAATATTGATATTATGTGCGACAAATGTCAAAAAAAAACTTGACATATAATTAAAAAATAAAATAAACTAAGTAAAAATAATTATATTATTTATAGATCTGTTTGATTATTACAATTATATTATTTTATAAATACTAGTTATATGCGGTCACATTGAAAACTTTTCATTAACAAGCGCTATCTTTTTCCATCTCTCTTCTCTCTGTCTCTCGTGCTTGATAACACGGAGCGAGCACATTTTATGAACTATAGCTACAGTTGTCTCTCTATAGACAAATCTCGCCTCATTCTTCTCCCTATTCAAGATGCTTAGAGTTCTATTCTTTGGCGAAACAATGGACGCTCTCCTTCCTCATTCTTCTTTGGTCGTTCTACTACTTCAAGCCAAGCTCAGTGTCGGACTATGCCAGTTTCGTTGCTAGTTCTGTCGTAAAGCAGCGCTTCGATATAGCTTATACTTGAATCACAATTTTCTGTAAGAAAGGTTTTTTTATTGTTTTTTTCTTTATTATTGTGAAAATATCATTTTTAATTCATAACAATTTACTTCTACAAAAGTACAAATTTTAAGTACATTTTTTAAACTTTAATTTGTTATTGTAAATTATTATTATTCTGTCACTTTTTGTTTTACAGTGTGAGAATGCAATACTGAGGTGGTTTTGATGTGATGGTTCAACATGAAATGGAGGTAAGTGACATTACCTAGTTAATTATTTGTTAATTAATTAATTTATATAACTTAGACTACCTCGACTTAATAATGAAAATAGTTAACGGCTGAATTAACCTGCTGCTATAGTATATAATATTATCTATTTGCTATATGTGTAAAGTTTAGTTTAAACTCCATTAAAGTTTAATTACACTACAATAGCGCCGGCGCCGCGATTTTTCTATTGGGGGGCAACACTACAATGTTCCGACAGATACAAAATATTGAAATTACATGCTTTGAATGGTAGTATTTATTAATTCATAATTTTTATATCATAGCTACAGAATTACGACAGCAAATAGAATTATTCGACATAATTGCTTTTGTCCGACAAGAGTATTACTTATTGGTGGTGCAGCTGCATGACGGCACGGCACTCCATCGCGCCATGCACGGCACTGTATACTAACTACTGTGTAGACATTATAATAATAGAGCTGAATAATATCATTTTGATTTAAAAATGGTGTAATTGTTAACCAACCGGTTATGTTGATAACTAACAAATATTTTAGAAGGCCCACTATTTTTTATTATAGTATAACATGTAATAAATAATTAATTATTATTACCATTATATTATTGTTATTTTTAATGATTGTTAGTATAGTCTGACAAAAATTAGTAGTATGTCATATAGTAGTACTATTTTTATTATGTTATAAATATTATGAATAACCTACAATACAGAGAGAACGTATAATATATTGCTTTGCATAGAAGTTATGGGGATCGTGCGAAAAGTTTTTTTGTGCTCATACGTATACCCGCATCTTTAGAAGTTTACCAGCCATCTTTCTGTCAACATATACATATATATTATACCAGCAGTAGGCCTGCAACCAGAGAGCTATAGAAGCCTCTGGATGGTTTTATATACTCCAGTGTGGATTGTATAAGTGGTAGTGGCTTGTGGATATAGAAGCAGGCTTACGGGATGGCACAACTAAACCGAAGAAGGCAAGAATGCGTTGATCGAGAACAGTCTGAAAGTTAACCCCTTCGTTACGTGGAGTTGTACAGCATAACATTGTATACTACAGCGGAATATATATATATATATATATATATATATGGTTGTGTATGAGGGGGTGCGTGCAACCTGCAGAGTAAACACAATGCACAAACTTGTTCCAATAAAATAGATTTACTATATACCACTTCTTGTACACCAAAGCAATACACGGCACTAAACTAACCCTCTATAATATGTATTCAATATATATATATACTCAGTTTTATATTCAGACGTTTTATTGAAAAAAGTACGAGACATTTTAATAAGAATGGGGGTGTGTGCTTCTTGCAGTGCAATATTTAAATCAGTTAGATATATTATTAAATTATATCTGTAGAAAAATATTGATCAGTTGTGTTATATAATTTCTTGTATGGCAGAGACAAAACATTGTTGAAAACATCTGGAAAGGGTGCAGATACGGATTTCCCAATATACACAAAGGAAATAAATTAAAATATATACAAGTATAACTATACATATAGGCTACTTCACTAGGTATAAAGAAAAGTTATTAGAATTTCAACAAATCTATACTTAGTGCTGTATAGTGTCCGACCAGACTATATTTAAGCATATAATAGTGAAACGGGTTTTACTTCAATTCAATTAAATTTTTTAAATCGGTATATAACCGTTTATCTGTGTTTTGTGTACATTACTATTGTATAGTGCCACCATCAGTGAAACATTTGTTCAAAAGCTCACTGAGCAGCTGAAATATTTTTTCTACTGAAACATCTTATACTTGAAAACAGTAGTTCATTTCTTATAGATCATAATTATTTTGAAATATTTATCGCCTTAATAAAAGTGTAAAATTTGTGCATTTTTCAAAGGACTATTTTAGTTAATGTTAAATTCTGTTATGTAATAGGCTGTAACAAAAATATACGATTTATGACGCTTTATGATAAGGTTTTTGACAAACGGTTTATGACAAGGCTTTTAGACTTAAGAAAATAATAATTTCGGTGAAATGTCCCTATGGTCCATATTGCTTCAGCAAAAGCTAAACTGAACCATTAACAGCAATAATTATTAATTAAAACAGTATTTCCCATATTTAATACCAGAAGATCAACACCAAAACTAAAATATAGTTCTTGAGATTTGGTTAAAACGTATTTACAATCGATCTACTCTTGAGCATCTATACTTTTAAAATTCGACCAATATTTATTTATTTGACATTATATCTATACAGCTTATAGTTCACTTCTAAAAGAATAAACTTACTTTTATATATTTATATACGTAATCGTATCAATTCACATACAGCAATAGCTGATTTATAACGTGTAATATCTAAACATTTAAATATCGTTGCCATTAAAGAAATTTCTATAGTTCAAATTTGAGACATTTTATAACAAATCTTAAGGTACCTATACACTTTGATATATTAAGGCATGTTTAGTGTTATGAATAAAACGAGTACTACATATATAAAAATGGTAACAATTTATAATATATATAGGCTATATTTAATTCAGATAGGCCTACTTACTGATAATTTATTACCTTTTGGATCTCGACACCTTTCATTGTGATAAGAATGAAAGTGTGTGTCTTGCAATCAATCGATTTTTTAAGTTTGTGTTGCAACTATTGTATATGAAATAGAATATAGTTCAAGAAAATATCTTCGGCTCATTTCATTTTAAATGTATTATATTTATAATCAACATGATATTTAATAGTTTACTGTAATTGTATGTTTTAGAGTAGACGTACATAATTAATTTAAAACAATAGATTTGTTTTAAATAAACAATAATCTCTAGAACAAATGTGATATCAAATTAAAATAGGATTTTTAAGTTTGACGGGATCTAAAATAAATTTTTACGAATTATTACGAAATTATAAACTATTAGGCCCTACTACGAATCTGGAAAATTTAAGTTAAATCTAGATCATTCTATTATTGACTACTACCATTATTGACTGAGTGTTTTATAAAAAATGAATTTCCTGCCGGAAATAACTTGGTGTAACTTGGTGGATTAAAGTATAACTTGAAGTATAACTTGGTGGAATTCCTTCATTTTCTTTCACTTTTGGTATTGGTCTACTTTTGGCTGGTTTTCTTGAGTTT
>JAUZND010032658.1:0-22608 GCA_034780555.1 Coelogynopora nodosa
GGGGGGTGGCGTCGAGGTCCTCCTTCCCTACTAATATATTTTGAATAATCTTTCTAGACAATAATTCTAGACATATTTATAGACTTTTAAAACATTATAAGTTCCCGATCAAAAGCTACATTTACAGAAGGATATAATGTAAATCTACATTTACAGAAGGATATAATGTAAAGCTACATTTACAGAAGGATAATATAATGTGCTGAATTCAGAATAGTGATTGTCTAATCATTTTCGATTTGAAAAATTATCAGTGGGTGTCCAATTCAGAACCAAAGGACCTTAATTGACAGACATCCATTAATTATCTATATACTATAATATACTTTATTGTCTAAAATTATTTGTACCTATAATGACTCGGCTAATATCGAGCCGTGCCGGCATTTCGTTTTGTAATTTGGAAGCTCGCATATTATATACGTTGAATATATTTACTTTACACAGCCACTTCTATTTATTATCAATTAACTTTACTTTATCTGCCTGGTATAGTCAACCATCGAATAAATAGTAGTCTGATACTAATTATGCATGTGTGGGAGTCGCATTAATTTAATGAAAAGGACTGTTAAACAAGTTACACTACAAATTACGCTAAAAGTATAGACAGTTGTTACCCTGTCTATAGCTGTCTATTCGTTATTACAGTGATAGTTACTTTATTTAATGTATCTCCTAATAAGATAAACACGAAACGTCAGACATGTACCCACACACATAAGTGCGCATTTGTGGATGGATAGCTGTGGTCGCGGTTTATTATCAACGTTTAGTTTTGTTGGACTTATTATTTTTTGAAACAGTTACCGCAAAAATTATTAAAATGTCTTATTGAAGTGATTTTATATTATTTTAATCTTTTTTAATTAAATAAAGTTTACACAGCGCGTCCATTTATTACACTACATTTGAATCTTTTTTACTCTGACGATTTAATTAATTGGGAATAAGTTCTATATTTATTAATATTCCAAACATATGCTAAACTATCCCTCATATGAAATACATAGATTTCCAGTTTTTACACTTTGTTTTAGCTTATATAAAAAACTTTATTTTAGCTATATCTGAAATACCGGCTAAGATTATTGGCATTGAAACGCTTAAACAATAACATATTATATACATAAAAGAATAAAAAAAATTATATTCTATATTGGATGATTAGATCACTATGCTATTATTAAAGCATACATAGAATAAAAATTAATTAATTATGCGTAAAAACTACTGGTAAATAATCAATAAATGACACCCCATAAATCCCCTTAATAGGTAAGTTAGTAACTAAGTAACTATATTTACAGATACGCTGTGTCAATCCAATTTTAGATAACCCGGTTGTCTTCTTTAGTGGCTTTTTATAATGTTACACATTGATGTGTCCCTAGTACCTTTGTGCTCAATATAAAACAACTTGAATTTATTTTTATATTCTAGTTTTGTTATTTGACAGGGACTTCCCACGATATCAACGTAAAATTAATGAAAATTAAAAAAAAAAACTGGCCTGATTTATTTGGTACAACTATATTTATATATATTTATGAAGACAAACTACACAATAATATAGTGCGTTCATAACGAAGCATTAATATAGCAAAATGGATCTCTCCACGTAGCTGTCGTGGATTTCCTAATTAGTGTTTGGCAATAGACAGGTCCAATAATGGGTGCTAACAGTCTACTAGGTTATATCCAACCGGATCAATTAATTAGTGACTTATAAAAACTCTGAAGTAAACACTACGTTTAATCTCTAGACAGTTGGTACATTCAAATTAATATTTTTTTTGTAATTTCTCACAAAACTTCAACAATAATTTTTTTCGCATCATCCACTTTTTGTGAAAATCGCATTTTAACGAAATAGTCCGAGTGAACGTTCAAAATGTAGAATTAAATTATAATGAATCTAGTGAAAAATTTTTTAATAAATTAAACGAACAATAAAACGCAGCAAAGTTTGTTTATTTAATTACAAATAATTTTATCATAAAAACAAATTCAGTATATTTATTAACAACATGCCAATTTACATTTTTATATGTTCCATTTATTGGAAACCTGTCATGCACGGCGTCGTAATATCTCTTTTGGGAGCACATAAAACTGAAAAAATACTCGAAATCATGACAGTTTGTAGATTTTGTTTGAAGGAAGGCGTGTGTAGCAAAGTGAGGGAGAGACCCACATTTCATCCACAGTGTCTGCTTAGAGACAATTTAATCTGGATTAAACTAGTTGTGCAGCTGCCTGCTGTTCTTGCCGATAGTATTATAATCATTCTTATACAGTATACAGTATGTAGTTTAGACATCTTACCTAATCTGCATATTATATTGAAGATAGTTGAGCAGTCTGACAAGCTTGCTTTTGCAGTCAGTCCATAGACTAGGCAGCATGAGGGCAATCCCTGACATTTCCAGCCGTCCAAATCGTGGAGCATTTTTCACGCTAACTCCAAGCTGCCTTACAACGCAACATTGAGTAAATTCTAATCAGACACTCCCTCCCGGGGGACTTATTGAGATTGATACGGGCGCTAACGTTGACATTGCCACCTTGTTACACGAAATATTTTTCTGAATATTTTATAAGCATTTTATGGTAAGGTTATGTTATTTTTTTACCCTGATTTTAGATGATTTTAGAAGTTGCAAATATATGTACATTTGAACGTATTATTCAAAACTTTCAAATTCGAAGCACATTCATTGGTTATATTGAGAAATTATTATTTAGTGTACTTAACATGGGTTTCTAAAATTAGTTTTTACAAATGGACAGTTTTTGTAAGTAAATATTAGCATAGTTATATATAGTCAATGTATATAGGCAATAATTTCATTATTAAAAGAAACGTGTATTTATATCACAAAAAAACTTATGTTTTGTGGACATCCGTCCAAAATGTATTTACTATTAAAATTAAGTTCTTGCTGTTTACACATTTGCAAAACAGATGTTTTTACATTTATTGAGGGATTCAACCCCTATTCACACAATGGAACAATTACGTGAAAATAATTTGTAATTTTTACACTTACATAGATAGACTGTTTTATTAGTTTTTGTAGACGCATACTGTTTATTTATTGTGTATATCATATAGAATCTATATATTGATTAAGCATAACTAAAGAACATTAAGAAGGAATGTTGCACACCGACAAATGTTAACTTAACTGAAACTGCATTGATTATATTTATATTTTGTGGGAATTTTTTCAGGAAAAACAGTAAGATCAGTCAAATTAAACAGACTTTTCCTATACAAAATCTTTTTATAGATACTGTCTGCTTTCTGTACATAAAAAAGATGTCGGGTGTTAAAAACATACCATAAAACTTATCAAACTGATCATTGCGCGCGCACTTTTTGTGTACATATTTTGCAATAAACAATAATATTATCCAAGTCACGCCGACGATTGAACAAGTTTCCAACAGAGCAATTGGCATTTTGTGCACGCTTTGATTACTCGAAGAATAAACTGAAAGTTTATAGTCACCGACTTAACTAGTAGACGATGGTAAAACAATTCATAAAAAATAATTATGATCATTATATTATGTTGTCTCTACGAATGAATCAAGATCTCTTTAATTTGATATTGAAGTCGTTAATGGGAGCCCAGTTTTTTTTCACCTTTCTTATTGGGTGGCGGTTCAGAAAATTATTGTTTGATGTGAGAAAGTCATTAGAAATATATTTTTCTCTTGCAACTTTAATCATATAGTAAATTAACAAATAATTCAAGTAAAAAAGTCAAACTATTCATTTTTCAAATAAAAAATACTAATTAACAAAATATTTGGAAACATTAAAATGTATTTCTTCCTTTTTTGAATTTTAGTATAACATTAGTAATTCGATTCAATTCAATTTTAGTATCTCTTTGCCATCTAATTATACATAATAAATGGAGTTACTATTCAAATGGTTTCAGTTTATCAGTCAAAATGACCCTGTAGGCCTATATGTATGAATGACCCCCGTTATTTTCGTAGAGAAATATTCAGAAAAAAACTCAATTCTAAGTCATTTATTCGAGTAATAAATAAATGAGTTTCATTCTTACCAGACTTCACATTAATCTGCTTGCATTTAATTAACCCAAACTTGTTTAACTACTTTTTGCATGTTATAGGTAGGTGTGATGTGGGATTACGGGCAGCTACCTTCTGTTTCAAAATAACCCCACCATTTTTTATAGGGTTCACATTATTCGGAGAATTACCAGACTATCTTTTGACGGCTTACATTTGATGACAAGATGATTCGTGCTTGTTGTAATTGAGTACAACATTTGATCTCCATAAATTGGAGTACCTTGTCTTTCATCACATTACTATATAGGTAAATGGTCAAATTCATGGCAGTCACTTCTAGAATGAACCATAAATTCCTTCCGTCACTAGCCGAAATGGCCCCACAGGAAACATAATTTCCTGACAGCATAGGGCTTCTCCAGATCTGAACCTTGCTGATTTTGATTGGTGAATTTGAAGCAGAATGTAGCTGTCCGTAATCCCGCATCACTTACCAAACTGAAAGAAGTCGTCAAACAACTTTGGGTCCAATTTCTCCAAATAAATTGTAAAGACATTTCAATTGTTTACATTTTTTATATTGTCTAGTAAGAATAAACTCTGTTTTGATTACTCTTATTATTATTTAACTGAAAAACAAATTACTGGATTTACAATTTGGTATATTATTCTTATATATTATTATATTATTATATATATATTATCTTATATACTGTATTTATATACATTCTGACTCATTTCTGGTTTTTTGATCATAAAAACGACTGAAGCATTATATACAAAACTAAAACAGAAAATAACGTAGCAATAGGTGAAAGGGGTGAACTACGCAATATAAAAAAAATTGCATAAATTGTTCCTTATAATTAGGAACTAATAGGGATAATATCAGTGAATCCAATTATTAAGAAAAAAGTGACATTGAAAACATACCCGCCGCCCTATAGTGTGTTTTGCACGACGTCGTAATCTCGCTCCGTAAAACTCAAAAAATGCCCACCCGCAGTATACAGAGACGGTTGAATACATCGAAATTGGAGCAATTTTATATTAGTTTCTTTTGGCTACGTAGGGCCTCACAGAAATACATTTATGTTTGATAGAGAAGAAAAAGGTCATAATATGGGAAACCCTTCAAATATACTACTTTCAAATATACTACTTTCAAATATACTACTTTCAAATATACTACTTTCAAATATACTACTTTCAAATATGCCACTATGATTTACTTTGATTAAGTCATGAAAGTAATACCTCTTAAAAATATGTACGTTTTTAAAATATTTTTGTGTTTTATTAATTGATCAATTAATATTGGCAAATGTCCCACAAATGCTCCACACCATATTATTGAAGCACCTCTCTCTCTCTCTCTCATACGTGCATATTCACTAATAATTATCAAGAGTTTCACCTTATTTTTCTTTATATCGATTAGATCTGTCCTTCGTATGCCTTTTTGTTCCTTACATGATTTAGTTTTCGTCTTATTATTTTCAGTTCTGTGTTATAATAGATGCTTAATCATTTTGTTACATAAATATACATATAGTAGTTTTTAGTAACTCATCAATTTAAGTTATGGAGTTTAGTCCAGCCAAGTCTCGCCAAGTCTCGCCAAGTCTCGAGTTTAGTCTCGCCAAAGAATTTAGAGCTAAAGATGCTCTAAACGACAAGCCGAAAACAATATTGCATTTATTTTTTAATATTTATTTCTGTGGTTCTGTGTTTTAGAGAGCGTTAGCCTCTGTTCTGGATGTTATTATACTTATAAACACTTTTGATATATGATAATAATTTTCATCATGATTGATCATTATTAATTGGTTAATGGCACTGTTATTAGTGTTGTTTCCATTGAGTATTCGTTTGAATAAGTTTCGGGCATATTTTATATTATATTTTTCATTTTATTTTACACGGAGGTATGAGGAATGAAAAGAAACTGTCGCATTTACTAATACTTTGACAAGTTAAAACAAAAAAATTGATAACTTTCTTGAATATTTAGATCATATAAGGTACAACGAAGAATTTATCGTAGACACACTAGCATATTTTTATTATTTGTTATTGCAAATAAATGAAATTGGAAAATTTATTATATAAATGTCATTTATTTTATACGAACAATGAGGAGCAGGCCTAAAAATGGCAGAATCCAATAAAACGTTGGCTAAGCTTTACCCATACTTTAGAAATGAACAAATTCTAAAAAAGTATTGAATGTAAAGACTTACTGCCCAGTCTTAGTGTTACTTGGTCAGTTGTAGTGTAGTTACCTTGGTTACCGTAGAATAAAGCAAGGTTTCAACTGTTTAGAAGAAACAACTCATATACCGAATAGATTTTAAATAAATTCGTGCTGTACGGCTGTCACAACATGTTTCAAAAAAGTGAAAAACAAAACTGAATAAATACTTTCAAAGTAAAGAAAAATCATAATCATTCAAGATATTTCTGTCATGAAAATTCTACACAAAGATAAGTTCAAACTCTCTTTTTTTATATAGACAAAATAATACCTCTCCTCTCAGATTATTACGTGTTCTGGCGACGAATGCATTATTTTACAGATCAATAGAGATCTGCTCTTCTTATACGGCAAGTATATTAATGCGTATATGGGGAGCCCAATTCGGTTATCTGAGCGAGCCAACTTTGGGTAATACAGGCAGACCTACATTGTACCTCTATCCACATTCTGAAACAGTAACAGCGCTCTATACAGTGATGTACTCATAGATTAGGCGGTATTGTTCAAAGAGTGTAATGGGGCACGGCACGATTTGCAATAATGTTTACAAATGAAACCCATCTATTTATAATGTATTGAATTAAAATGTATTTAATCATTTTTATTAATATCTGTCAAAGACTAAAAGCCTCAAATTGCATTGCATTGCGATAATCAGATTTCGGATTTGTAGTTTTGAAATATACTTTATTTTTATTAACTTAAAAAAATTATTATAGCAGATTGTTTGAAAAAAATAAAACAACAGATTTATCATTATAAATTTTTCTATTGATTAAAAATGTTGTAAATACAGAAATATGTATTATTTTAAAATGAAGGGTCGTATAAATATTTTTTTGAATTCGGGGGGCTCTATAAAATTATTATTATTTTCCTTGGAAACAAAAAAAATCCATCACCTATAAACATAATATATTAACACAGTATAGATCTATATTTTAAAATAGAATCATTTATAGTAGTACGGGAGTTTTCGACTCTGCATCACTCTTTCATGCACCTCCATTCATCATTACACCCCCCTTCCCCCACATACCAAAAGAGGAATATTATAAATTTAAAAGCTGTTAGTGCTAGAATTTATTCTGATTCTAGCACCTACCACAAATGGTTGTATTTGGGCGCTCTATTGTCCAATACACTCACTAAACTTTATATAAAAAATATATGTCATGTTAAAAATTTTATGTTAAAGGTAAAGTCAGAATTTCAAAATTCCTTCTACATTAGCTAGAGCCGTACAAGTCTTTCATCTTCTTTAAAAATGCTACGATTTACATAATTGTTTCATAACTAAATAGGTTAGTGACAATGGTGTTTAATACAGATTTCTTCCATGTTCCGGGTCCGAAAGTCGGGAAAACACTGTTTTTTTACTTATAACTTCTTAATTCTAAAAGCACTTACGCATAATGATTAAATTTCATGATAATTTGGTAATCATTTAGTTTGGAAATATCTATAGTAGAATTGAGAACTAAAGGGACACTACAAGAGGACATTTTGACACATTTTTGGCAAATATTTACATTGATCAAAAGGACCTTTTTAATAATCTTTTTATACGAAACGATATTTAAAAATATAAATGATTGAAATAATATCCTAATTATCTGTTTTACATTACCATATAGTATCACGAAATTAATTTCTGATTACTTAATAGAATAATATATTTAAATAGAGCAAACAGAATTTTGTTATTGTAACTAGTAGTTGTAGTAGATACCCTACTACTAGTAATCAATATACTTGAATTATATACATCCTAGTCAATTGTTTCAGTCTATCAAGATATAATGGAAATATAAACCATAATATGAATACGATATTTAGTAATAACGTATGACAAACCGACATATTATTTTTCATATAATGCAATTGGATTAAATGTAATAATTCAAGCATGCCAAACAGCCCTTCCATACTAATCAGAATACACGAATTATAGTTTATAAAAACACTTGTTTGCATACTTTTGATAAGATTTAATTTCAAAAATTATCTTTTGGAAATATATTCTAATCTATAACCCTGTTAAACCTATTTATAAGAGCATTTAAAAAAAATTAATATAAGCTTAAAGATAACAACATAAATAATGCGCAATCACTTTTTTAGAACAATTTATAAAAGAAATAAACAAAATAATTTTACTTTATACACATTGTGAATGTTTAATTTAAATTTAATTACTATTTTACTAAAATTATCCGTATTTATTCGCAAAACATATTAGAATATTGGTGCATATATATATAAAAAAATTTGTTGTATTGTTGTATTTTTCCTCAATATATTTTATATATTCGGTATAACTTTAGAGGAACAAGAGCAAACAATTACAATCAAATATAGATATAAATTAAAAAGGCCGTCAAGGGAAACGTTACAAAGAAGAAGAATGTTAAGGTTTCAATATTCCATATTGAACCTATACAAAAAATGTAATAAATCCATTCAATTATTTCTTGAAATACTAGTTACGTAATTCTCAAAAACAACTATATATCAAGCGTGAGATCATGCATTTAATTTTTGTTACAACTATTTTCTAGAAACAGTGAAGGACATACATTATATTATTCAATGCAACTATAAATATATTGACATGGTGTCTCCATATGCGAACAATTTTTTGTTAGTGACAATTAATTCTATAATAATAGCTGAATAACACTTTCCAATGCATCAATAGTTGCCGAGATTTTAGCCTGGCATGATGGTTGCAGTTTAAACCATGTTATCGATTTATCTGATTATGAGTATAAATATATTACATAAGTTATGAGTTGTCTTTTAAGATTTTGCCACTGGAATGGGAAACTAGCAAAAAATAGTTACTTTAAAACTATTCTAATTACTTTAGAATTTTTAGGGTGTGTTTTTTATTTAAAAACCTTTGTAAAAAGAATTGTACTGATTTTTGTATTGATATTAATTTGACCAAATAATGATCAAAATCGATGTAATTGTTCGATAGAATAAGTTTCAAAGAGTAATAATAATATTTTAATTTGTATTTATATATTCAGTTCTTAATTTTTTACAATATACTAAGTAGTAGGGAGTGGCCTTTTCTAAGTCATTTTATAATATAAACGCAAATTATTTGAGCCAAATTATTGTTTTTTGTTTTTTATAGATTCTTCTGTAATATTTAAAAATACATCAATGTTAATGTTTTGAATTTACTTCTGCATTCCTAGAATACTGAGTAGTGTACGAGAAAGTAGTGTGAGAAAGTAGGAATGTTTGGTATTGTTTAATTATATTAAGTGTGAGATTCAAATAAGTAAAGTAATATAGATAATTTTTATTTAAATATATACTGACTTCGAATTATTCACAAATAAAGTAAAATTTACTTATGCATTATTTCAAACAGTAGCAAGTACGTCTAGCTAAATAGATCAGTGGTAATAGTAGATCAATTGTTATCTGATATAGTTGGATTAATTATTATCTGATTAAAAATAGAAAACTTTAATTTTAATATAATTATTGTTTCACTTTATTTTTTTCTAAATTTTAAATAATAATAGTAGTATGAATAATTGAAACATATGACACATCTCGGCGCTTTTATCGCTAGCAGCTTCATGTTCCAGTAAAATAAGATGAAATAAAAATATAAAGCCAACACAGCTACTGATCAAAGTTTATCGCACAATCTTTCAGAGCTCTGCTCAATCAGAGCTCTAATCACGCACAAAGTATAAACAGTTATGTTGTGTGTATAAATAGGGAGCAGTAATGTTCAAAACACTATTTTAGCAACTGTTTTAGCTTGCAGAATTTAGCAGAATTTCAAGGTGAATAAAATATATTTAGCAATATTTAACTATTACTGAAGGAAAGTAAACAAAATAGACATTATTATTTTCAATGTCTTGTTGCTCTAGTGTAACATATTATAGTAGTGCATTGTCCAATTTGTTTTGTCTTTGTGTATAGTTAAATTTATAACATTAATTAATAATAAATTCATTCATTCACAGCATTAAAGATATTTTATAAATGCCAGTCATTAAAAAGTTAATTGAATAATGTGCAATATGTCAATTACATTAATACATTTATATTTGATTGTATGAACTTTGAATTATAGGTAAGTAATTTTGTATGAATCCTAAAAATAATTGTTCCCAATTTAATTATTTCATTGTTTTACTTAAGAATTTTTCATGTTCAAAGTCAGACATACGTAAACAAGGAATAAATTTATTGTTCAAATTTAGACTTAAACAATTAACAACGCCAGTCAACGACGAGTGTGACATACGTTAAAAATAAAAATAATTTTTTTTCTTCGTAAAATTAACATTTCTAGAAAACTTTCTTTCTAATCTAAAAAGAAGGCGAGGAACAACAATACTACCGGTAAGCATGTAATCTTTTCTGGCCTTGCCTAGTCACGAGACGTAGAGACGAAATTAAAAATAATTGCTTAGGTCTTCTTTTCCCTACCTACCTTAAAAATAAATAGTTCAGAAAGAATTACTTGTGACAGTCAAGTTGATAAATATTAATTTTCGCAGGTTACAATTTTATTTTCACAGTTTACTTGATTTTACTACATGTCGAATACAAGTTCCAGTATATTAGCCGAACAGTAGTTTGCTATATACGAAGGGAAAATATTTTTTGTCTATATTTGACAAAAAACTGTGTTATACGTGTTATACGTTTCCTTCAAAGAATATCATACAAACATAGACGATTTCTGAGAAAGATATTTAAAAGTTTGGAAATAATTGCACAGCCTAAATGCAAGCAATTTTGATTTATAACATTTATAAATTAAATACATAGCGTCTTATATCAACTTTATATTAACTGTCTTTAATCTTGGAAAACTATTAACTATGTATATATTTCATTCATTACTTTGCATTCTTATAATGTATTGTTAACGTTCTTTCATTACACATAATAAATAATAATTTGTTTGCCGTTATAAACTCAGTTAATTTATTCCACCGTTCTTCCTTTTTGGGTTAACACGGGTTTTTATTAGAAAGAGTTATTGTATTGATGCCAAAGTTACGTTTAATTATGTTAAGGGCGACAAAATTTTAAGATAGTGTTGACATTTGCGACATTTTGAATTTTATTATTATTATTAATATATATATAAATTATATATATATTAATAAGATTTAATATGAATATTTTTTTATATATATTTTTTTAATTTAATATTAATATTGATATTTTAATTTGTTTTATATTCAACTATAATTGCATCTCTAAATAAAATGTGCGAGTTCCTACGTAACGCTACATATTCCGGCAAAACAACTTTACATTTTTTGTAATAATTATTTTTGTAGAAACCATATATAGTAAAGTTGGGAACACAACAAATTCACAAGACATGTTAAAAGTCTACAATAGATTGATTTATTCCAAAGCTAGTGCTTAAACCTGCAATTGATGTTGTGACCATGATGAGAATAAAATTGGGGCATTTAGAGTCGATAAGGACAGAAAGGGATGGAACAGAAAGAATTTTAGAAATTCTACTGCTATCCGTATTTAAAATTATCTATAAATGAAATTTAGTAGCTCAGATATGTTTTAGAGTAAATTCAAACTCAATACAATGCGGTTTATTTTTATAAAATCTTTTTGAAATCATTTTTAATTTCTACTGCTAATAAACATCATATTACATACATATATGAATATACTTTAAATAAATTCAATCATACGACATTTTCGAGATTGTTTCGATCATTAAATACAACGGCTAAATAAAACAATAAATGATTAGGTGAACGCAATTATAGTCAACTGACTCAAGTGTCACGAAACGTCAGGCCATTATTTGATTATTACCATTGATTATTACCAAACTAAAATGAGAAATGTATTGAACGCAAAATTCGTGTTTTTTCCGAATTATAATTTATCCCCTATACATATTTAGTACAACAGATATTATATGTTTATTAGTTTCTTTTATGTCATAAATATTCTGATTTTTAGATGATTAATGGAAGTATATTTTTTTGGTTTTCAATATTATATAGTTTTATGGTAAGCCGTTTTGATTAACATCTATATTTTATTCATATTTTTACGTAATTTATATTAAAAAAATTTAATTAGCACTCTATTCAATTGCTTAAACTACCACACGACGTAATCAATAATAACACAAAAGAATAACAATCAGAAACTATCATAACGACGGCACAATAGAAGCATAATTTTATCAAATATCAATATGATTTTTATAATTTAAAAGAACTTAGTAAAAAAAATAATGTGTTATTTTTATCATAAAAGCGATAAACTTAAATAAATAAATAAAAAAGAAAGCGGTGGATAGAAATACATTTTCGAACATTGGACTATCAGCATCAATTTACCTGTATGTGTGCGCAAACTTTTTTTAATGAAGCTCAAGCGACAAATATCTTGCACAATTACTGACTCCACCAGATTGAGTAGTAATAAATATATTAATTAAGCACAATATAACAGGATTATGGAACAAGATTAATTATTATTTTATAATAAGAATTTTAACTTTTACAATAGTTGTATCGTATAACAGGAACCTCAGACCCAAAAGAAGTCTGGGGCACACGCTTAAAAGGCGCATATATTCATAAGTCGCAATAAAAAATGCACCTTTTAAAAAGATTTACGATTTTAATGAATATTTATTTTTATTTTTTAAAATTATTAATTAATAATTAATAATAATTAATTAATAGTTTTAATCAAAAATTTTATATTTAATCAAATATATGTTAGCCCCATTCAGAAATATTTTCTGATGCTCTAAGGCTAACATGTATGTTTCCGGGATTTTGTTATTAAAATATAATTTTTCTGATATAACCCCCCCACCTTGGTGAATGCTGGGAACGTTGGGGCGGCTACGACAATTATTTTAAAAATTGTCATTTAACACTGATTATACAAAAGGTTTTTTTTCCATGCAATTTCATTATTTATTATAAATATTAACAAATATTAGTTCGTATCATTATAGTTACCTAATTTTAAGTTTTTGATTTCTAAGTAGTAAATTATTAATTAAATAATAAAGTTTACTTCATGTGTTGTAAACACGTATATCAGCGGAAAGAAATGCAATAATTTATTTGTAGCCCTGATTTTATGGTTAACTACAATATACTCAATTTACAAGAAACAGACAAATAAATAACACTGTGAGGCGTCAGCTTACCAGTAAAAACAAATGTCCAAATGAAATTGACAGTCATGAATGAGAACACAATTAATTACTTAGAGTTTATGCAATCCAGACTTCTTGATAAATGAATTGCTGTAATGGTCATTTATTTTCTTCGTATCGAAATGAATCATTTCTTTAAAACATCACTGAACACTTTTACACTTGTTTTTGCACTAATGCAGAACAACAATTACAATAATTAAGCCAATCATCAAAGCATACATTTCAGCCAATGAAAATTTCGCAAATGCAGAGCTATGTTTAACTATGCGAAATATACAAAAGAAAAAACTTAGAAACATTAATTGATAAGAAACATTTTATTTTATTTTGTATAAAATAAACATGACAATGAATAACAAAACTAATTGACTTTTTTTTAAATTACAACACTTCAATAATTCTATAAATTATATAATAATAATAATGATTATTCTTACATAACTTTAGTATAAATAATTATAAATAATAATATGTAAGATAGAAATTTATAAAACTATATTTAATTAGAACTTTTTTTCACATCACCTTATGACTTGACTAGCTAAGTAAAATTTGGTCTATGTTGTCGATGCTCCTTTCACCACCTTTTCCATCACAATGAGTTTCATACCGTGGTGACTGTGAATAACTTATACTTTTCAAATATATAGAAAATTAAAAAATAATGATATAGTAAAACTAAAAACAATTGAAAATCTATCCTAACAGTGATATTTGTATAAATTAAATCTTATTTAATTAAACTATTTCAACTGTTTAATTTAGTACAATTAAATTACCTAATCTTACCAATAAAAACTTTCCAGTCAATGTTTCTTTCTTGAACCAGAGCATTTATGTATGTACAATTTGTATAGTATATATGCAATTACATTGTTACATAAGAATATTTGTTTTTATGCCTGGTTCCAAAAGACTGCACAGGATTTTAAAATAATAAAGGATTCGTGTGCCTGACTGTAAATGCCACAGAAGTTCATACATTGGTCGTTATGTGTATCATTGCTTTGGAACAGTCGTATGAACTAGACTATATCTAAAAAATAAACAACTTTTTAATTAAGTAAAGTATTTTCACATTTTGAAAATGTAGTATCTATATATGTTATTATATTATTTCACGTAACGTTTTCTGCTTTTACTTTATCATTAGGCGAACGAAATGTCAGATTATTTCAGTTAGGTATAAATACTTTTTTAAATAACTTTATTTATTTAATTAATTAATAATATATATATATATAAACATATACTACATATTTAGTTGAAATTCTCAATTGTACGTGTTACGCACTGTCATAAGCATCATATAACAAATCTTCCTGCATTATATATAGATAACTTGGCTTTGAACAGGCATTTTGAGCTAAAAAGGGCATATTTGCGTCTTCTCAGTCATTGAAGAAGCGGGCATTGTCTGAAGCTGTTTTTAAGTAAAAGCAATACGTTTCCCAGACGGAGCATATATCAAATTATCGGCTTACTATTAACATTTAAAATTTTCTTATAATAAGTTTTTTCAATAATTTATTATCATTGTTTTTTGGTTTTTAATGGTTGCGTAATAAATAAGACCAACCTCCTCTTAATTTTCTAGATTATTAATATATCAACATTTTTATCGAATTTACACTTTTTTAAACATAACAAATTCATTATAAACATATGGGCCTATGTTATGGTTAATTTCAGTTTAAAGCAAAATATTATCTTTTCTGTAAAAAACATAAATGAATAAAAGCGTAATTTAAAATGGTCTAAATATATTCAATATTTTATTAACAATTCGAAAATTATCTAGTATATAATATTGGCTCCGAAAATATAAATTACCTATACTCATTTCCGATTTGTTATTAATCTAACTGCCTTTAAAAATATTCATAATAATTAGAATTATGCAAAGAACTAATGAAGTACAAGTTAAATATATTATATTAATCTTCTTTAGGAGTTTACATTACAAGAATATCACCTTGAAAATTAGAAACGAAAATTAATAGTCTCCAAATTTTAGACAAACTGAAATCGGACAATATTTCACTAATGCTATATAATTTCTGAAGTATTAATTATAGTAGCTAAAATAAAATATGTACAGCATATTATTTTATTGAAAAGTTCAGTGCAATTTTTCAAAAGCCTACACCATCGATCTTTACATTTCTAAATACAGCGAACGATCGCTACATGACAAAAAATCTGACTAAACAAACACATTCCACGGCTTCCTTCCACTGTAATGATGATGATGGGACCACTCCACACTGGAGACAAACGTTCTCATCGATAGTTGACCCAATTTAAACATAGATTCTACATTTTTCGTAAATACAATGAACGTTTTATAAATGTAAGGAGAAATCGATGAGATAAATATTTAAAACAAGCAGCTATTTTGCATATTATATTCTTACTATAAAAAATATGTTATTAATTATTTTATTGAATATTTCTATTAAGCGCTAAAGTTACAATCATCCACGAATTTTTTAGTCAACTTGAATTTGGTACTGCTTGTGCTTTAAAATAATTACCTTAAGCCCAAAATAATATACATTAATATTATGTAAATCATCTATAAGACAAAAAGTGAAAATAAACATTTAAACACAAAAGGACACAACACAACGTTTATTCAAAATATTGAAAGTTTACTTTAGCATTAATTCGCACATACATAGTACACAAATCTATAAATTTCGTCATAACAAAAAGCATAATTTGTCAAAGTTTTCGAGACATGTAGTGAAAAGATTATAATAAGAAGAAAACACATAATTAATTGTGAAATTGTAAAAAACATTTTTATGAAGTTTTACACCATCTTTTAGACAATGGAAGAGTTAATTTTTTTGCAACTACCTTCATAAAGTCCCTTTGTCTTTATGTCTAACTATGTCCAAACGAACATCTCCGGACGTTTCAGGCTTTTCAGGTTTTGCTGTTCTAACTTGTAAAATGTTATTGTGTGATGTTCTACATTATCCACAATTCTCAGCAGACTGAGAACAATATGTTCACCGAGTTTTTCTTCCGTTCTATAGCCTCATTTTTGTCTAAGTATCCATCGAGGTAAAAGGGGCAACCAGTACTTGATGCTCGGAGAACCCACATCTTGTAACCAAATCGGACTGGTTTGTTATGGATAAACTGTTTTGCAGAATGTTTTTCTGTGCATGTTAACATCTGTTTATCAATAGACAGTTGCTCGCTGAAAACACTATACTTTTTCAATTGTTTATTAGTTGTCTGCAAAATAGATTTTATGTTTGCCATTTTGTTATTTTTATCAAAGGATGTATTGTTTACAAAATTTATATATTTATTTATTTCTCTATATTGATTTCGGGGAATTGAATTAGTAACTAAATCCACACGCAAATCCTCATCTCGTGACCAGTACTTTGTGGCGAGGTGTCTTAGCCGGAGAGTAGGATTATGCCGCAAAATTTGAGAAGATCCTTTTGTGTTAACATAATTGCATGTTGTTTGCCTGTTGAGTATAAACAATGCTTTTGTTTACGACTAAATTGAAAATTTTATCATCGAAATAGCCTCGGAAAACCCCAAATGGACTGAATTCAGCAAGTTGTTGGTGTGTCTCAGTGAAATGCGGAGGACGAACTTCAGCAAGTTGTTGGTGTGTCTCAGTGACATGCGGAGGACGAGCTTCAGCAAGTTGTTGGTGTGTCTGAGTGAGATGCGGAGAACGAGCTTCAGCAAGTTGTTAGTGTGCCTCAGTGACATGCGGAGGACGAGCTTCAGCAAGTTGTTAGTGTGTCTGAGTGACATGCGGAGGACGAGCTTCAGCAAGTTGTTTGTGTGTCTCAGTGACATGCGGAGGACGAGCTTCAGCAAGTTGTTTGTGTGTCTGAGTGAGATGCGGAGGTCGAGCTTCAGCAAGTTGTTTGTGTGTCTGAGTGAGATGCGGAGGACGAGCTTCAGCAAGTTATTAGTGTGTCTCAGTGACATGCGGAGGTCGAGCTTCAGCAAGTTGTTTGTGTGTCTGAGTGAGATGCGGAGGACGAGCTGCAGCAAGTTGTTTGTGTGTCTCAGTGACATGCGAGGACGAGCTTCAGCAAGTTGTTTGTGTGTCTCAGTGACATGCGGAGGACGAGCTGCAGCAAGCGGTAACACATAACCTTCCTTGTTCCGACATGGTTTAACTACTTCATTCTTCTTGATCCTTTTGGGGAGAGACGATTTGGACTTGAAAGGCATCGAGTCATCTTTATCATTATCACAGTCAACTTCATTAAATTCTACTTTAATTTCTCCAGGAATGGCGCTTGGATTCGTCATGCTCTCGTCTTCTTCATCAGTTGACATTTGGAGGAAGAGCGATAATTTTTCGGACATTGTCTTCACCTACTAATAAACTCAACAGATTCTTCTAATGTGTATACTTGTTTCAGTATTATTCTGAAATGATTTTGGAAGTAATACGTTATGCTCAATAATGGCAATGGATTAATAATAAAATGTAATACAAGCAAGTATTTATTTCCGGAATCAAATCAAATTATAATAGTATTCTATACACATAAAGAGGTATTTTAAAGTAATGGTATAATTTTTACGTTCTTGTTGATAACATACATATGGCCTTATGGTTAACGTAGCTGACATAAAAGTTCCTGGTTCTATACCCAACTGAGGCATAATTTAAAAAACAATATATTTAACATACATAGGGGCATTTATTTTTTATTATTTTCATTTTTAGGGTCATTCTTATCTCAACTGAAAATTCCGATGCGATTTGAAAAATATATATTGTGGTATTTTTATCTGAAAATAAATGTTTATTTTTGGCAAATTTTCAGTCCTTTGTAGTTTTTTTAAAGTAGAATAGCAAGAATTTTTGTTTTCAAAATAATTTCAAAGTGTAACCCACTATGTTATTTTGTTCAATGTATTTTGTCATTGATGTTGTTGTTGAACTGGTAATATTTTGATGCACTGATGATGTCTACTATTAATTTTCTTCTAAACACTCTGTGTAATATAGATATTTGTCTAAATTGGGTTTTAATCCTATATAGGTACTTATTGTTGTACATTCGTATTATGTAAAAGTAATTTACATAACAACAAAGTACAACTTGTCATTAAAATAAAATAAATATAGAAATCTACTTACCTATCAACACAACAGCTGCAGCAAGACAAATCAAAATCGGTGTCCACGTCATCACAAAATTAGGGTAATTAGAAATTAAAAGTGATACAGTGTTAAACTTTTTTTTTAAATTATTGATTAAAGATCTCAAATAAACTGACTTCTATATAAAAAAAACACTTTAAAAATTATCAATCGACAATGGTCACAATATTTCTAGCACGTTCACGTAGTGTTGTTCGTAAAAACAAAATAGTTGGTGCCTAATGAGGTTAAAGTTTTATATAGCATATTTACGTACTCAAATGCGTAACTTATATTGCTTGTTTCTTTATATTTTAATAAATTTAATAATTTAATTTAATTTAATAATTTAATAAATTTTAATAAATTTAGTAAAATATTTAAAATTCCTGCTTTTTTTAAATATAAGAAATATTGCAGTTAATTAATCTTGTTAAATCGTTATGACACACATACAATACATATATGATTCTCAACCAAAGAATCTAGAGCGAGCGGCTCTAGATTCTTTGCTTTCAACTTTCTAGAATTATTCTACACTTGTATATAATGCTAAAACTACAACAGCTTCACCAAATCTTATGTCAACAACATCCACGAAGAGTTACTTCAACTTTGCCTATTTCAACTGTAGCTCATCATAACCAAATAGCTTTAATTCTTTACATTTAACGTTATCATTATCCGTAGGCTAAACTTTTATTACTAAATGCCGATGGTGATATCTATTAAAATTCATTATTTATATTTTAAAATAATTAAAATATTTATTTAACTATAATAACATATTATATAACTAAAAAACAAATGAAAAACATCATACATACAAATCATATCAAGACTAATGCAATCTGAATGTGAGGAGGCAGACATACCAATATAATAACTTTTACTACACGATTCTGTCATTTTTTTAAATTGCGAGCCGTTAAAAGTGAAAAAAAAGCTACTACCTCATGACGGGCAAAAACTCTGAGAATCCAATTTGAATGTCAGAAAACAAAACAATTAATCCTACAAACAAACTGCAATCTTTTACCCCTGTCATTATATTTTAGTTCGAGCTCTGGGGGGAAATGTGAAGGGTACGGCCTCAAGGCAAGCATGACAAGCGCAGCTGTATGGGGACTCTCGATACCAACTCTACCAAAAGTGGCGACCGACCAAAAAGGGGCCTCGGCTAGCTCGCCCGGCTGCGGCAATTGGACTGAGGCGCGCAGACGCGGGCTGAAGCAGAACGGGGATAGAAGCGCCCCACTTCAGTCGGGAATGAAGTTTTATAGTACCTCTCAAGATGTCTACACTCTCGATGAGGTGATGTGGAGGTGGTGATTCAATCGATATACCTGAAACTGTAGTCCTATAGATTCACTGTGTGGTAACTGAAGGTTAAGGATAGGGTAAGTTATTTTTGGGATTTTCTTAATTAGAAGCGTATATTATATAATATTGAGATAGAACTGTTTAAAAAGAGTGACTTTGATAGGGAAACGAATATTTCTAAAAACAGTGCTTGTAATTTTTACAAAGGGGAAGCGATCAAAGAATAATAATTAGTTGCCATTATTTTTGGAAATTTACGATTCAAAGGCTCCCTTTGTAAACATATATTCTCTAAGCAAACAAAAGCATATTTCTTAAATAAAGTCGATATCAAATTTTTTTAAAGTTAAAAAAAGCTATGTTTGAAAAAAAAGGAAATAAAACAGGTTAAATATCAAAGGTGGAAATTTTTTTTATTTAATTTTTTTTTTATACAGTTAATAATATTCTGCAGTAACTACACCTATCGCTTAACGATTAATTTTTAGTAGTTGCATTTTTCAATGTAAAAATTAATTTCAGATTATAAAAAACTAAACTATAAATCGCAAAACAATATTAATACATAATTTCAATAAAAAATTATGTTAAATTGAAAAGTAAAGAAAAGATTTTTCAGTTAGGTAACAAACTAATCACTGTAGAGATGTTGCTATATTTTTTATATGTTATTATATATATATATATTCTAATATAATTATCCTTATCCCAAATTGAATATGCATATTTTTTTAAAAGAAGGAGATTTCTGAATTTGATAAGAATGGAAAGGTATATTTAGCGAAAGTAAATTGGAACAAGCATTAAGTTATTAAGTTGACTACACTTTGTGTCAATTATTTTGTTAAAATTTTGATATAATTGATTTTTAATTTGAGACATGTCGATCAGCTCTTCATGACTTTTCTATAATTTATATATTTATTTATTTCTATTCTTAGGGTATATTTTGCAATTATTATTAATTTATCGTATATAAATTGTTATTTAATATGACAATTACATAACTTCGATAAATCAAAGTAATGTGAAACATTTAATTGTTTTATTGTATCAATGTATGTTTATTACATAGATCAATGTACTTAAAACCCAAATGTAAAGACCAATTCTCTATCCCCATGCAACTCCCAAAAGGAAAAAGAAGTTGTCAGCTTTAGAGTCAGTGTATAACAGTGTTCGTAGACGCGGGCTGGCATCAGGGGGTCAACCTTCCTGGAGATACATGCTAGGCTATAGAAATGATCTCAGCATGATCATAGTTTAAGGTCACTCAGTAAACGGTCAAGGAAAAGTCGGACAGTAACACGTTGTGCTGCTAATTTTAATATTAATACATAAATCGTACAATTTGATAATATAAATGAGGATTGACAATACAATTATATATTAATAAGATGTAGTTTTACAAGGATTCCTTTACAAATAAATCGTAATTCAGTCAATATTATTTTACTGTTTCACACTACAGAAATAGTCTAATGGTGAAAATATCAGCATATAGTAGAACATCTACACTCAATATTATATTTATATTAAACTTGTTCCATTCATATTTATAAATGTATTTTACACTATTAATAGTGGTAGGAGTTGAATTATTAAAATAAAGAGTGCACCAGTAATTGCGTAACGATATTTAATGATAAAATTGGTAGATTATAAGTATAAACATTTTTATAAAATATTTTCTTAAAGGTTCTCTATTTTATTCATTGAATATATATTAAACTTTACCTTTTCAACATTTTTAAAAGTAAAATTTGAAAATTTTTAAAACAGAATTAAGGAATAAATTTAAGATCAAACGAAAAATTTTTCGACGGGTTACGTCATATGAATGCGTTACGTGATTTCCAATCATGACAGATTATAGTTTGATAAAAGTATGTTCGACACAAGTTAATTATAAGTGACAAAGGAACAGATTGAAATGTATGTTAATAAAATTGTTTTACGTACGTCAGTAAAACTTATTAACCTTATCGCCAATAGTTGATAATATTTAGCTGCAATACTGAACAGAAATTCAGACAACAAGTCCGTGTGGATGGTCTCGCTGAATTTTCTGAATCCATTCAATGAAATCGAGTCATCTATCTTGATGGTCTCTTAAGCATGAGCATGTTGATCATAATTTGTGATTATTTCATGAGTAGGGATTATTTAAATGTAGCAAAGTCCCATCCGCAGCCGTTGATAGGACATCCCAAGCCGTGTAGATAACCAGAAACCTTTTTTCGTCGTCATAGACCATCAATTGTATAAAGCAGAGAGAATCGGTCCATACGCTAACTCCGTCTCCTTGAAAAGTAGATTCCAATCCATCGGTAGCTTTGGTAGCAGCAAATGCCTCCTAACAGCAAAAAGGGACTTCCACCTCCCAGGCCGTGTAACAGAATCACAAGGTAATAATTGGAATACCAGTCTGTATTCGTACTGAAAATCCAAATCAAGTGAGCTTTCGCCTTTTTGCTCTACGCCAGGTTTCTGTCCTGACTGAGCTCACCTTGGAACACCTGCGTTACCTTTTGACAGATGTACCGCCCCAGTCAAACTCCCCGCCCGACACTGTCTTCAGAACGGGTCGCA